>UZAN01040057.1:5835-51606 GCA_900618425.1 Echinostoma caproni | reverse complement strand
CCCTTCCAGCTGACGTGGTGGAAGAGGTCAATGATAAGATGTTCAAGAGGAAGCTCGACAGCGTCCTGCGAACAATGTGGTATGCAGATCTATCATGAATGAGATCTTCGAGTCTGTGGTGATGAGGCTCATACGGGAAATTACCCTCTGCCTCTAATTGAAGAACATTGAACATTGAACATTGAACATTTCATCTGCCCTGATGTAGTTATTCCTTTTCAAGTTGCCCAGTACTTTAACAATCTTGCTTTCGGTTTTCTTCGTTGGATCCACTTCAATCCGTCTCTACGTGTTGGTGTCTTCCAGTAGTTGCTTTGCCTTGTTTATGTAATCCGTCTTGTTCATTACAACCGTCAATCTTCCTTTGTCCGCCGGGAGAATGATCATGTTCTTGTCTCGTTTCAATTTGTCCATAGCTCGTAGTCCCTTTTTATTGAAGACATTTTCTCTTTTCTCATGTTCAATGCAGCGGTTATTCTTTGTCTTCATAGCGGGCTTCAGTGCTGCTATGCAATTTAACCGATTGACATCAGCATGGTTGAGATACAATCCACGAACTGGTACTGACTGTTCGGCATGTGATAACACCCGACTGAACAAGTTTTTTTAAATCTAATTATGTGATTCCTGTTCTCTATTCTACGGGGTTATTCTGTCCAATTACCTCTGAAGCCGTTCTCTTGTGACTTGCCTTGTAGGGTTATTTCCTAATGATATTGCTTTTTCTCACTGCTCTAGTAATTCGTTATCTATCACACTTGAACAAAACTGCCTTTCTCTATTGATGACCTACTGATATTTGGTCAATCGATTGTGTGCATCACTGATGAGCACACGAATCATTTACGACTATTCTGTTTTGCTAGCTCCATTACTGATGAGCTCTGATAAGAGCACAACTCCAGTCTAGTGCTTTCGAGTGTATAGTTGACGGAAAGAGCTGATGAATGCGAGTGAAGGTGAAGTCTGAAGAACGGTCAGTTCCAATCAATCAATATCAATTGTCTCAAAACGTTACTCGCAAGTAACTGTGAGTGAAAAACGAAAAAATGTGTACTGCTTTTGATGAGCTATTGCGTTAATGTTGATCTCTTGAAGATGTTTGGACAAATGGTTTCACACGATCGATCTGTGAGTAATCACGTAACACCTCCGAGTTCATTTACTGAGTTTCCTCAGCACAACCTCGACAAAAATGACATTTTATATTTCTTATAATTAGTAGTTGTATAATATAATATAATACTAATAATAATATGCAATATATGTCTGTCAATTTTTTCAAGATGAATATATATAGGACTTGTAAAAAATAGCATTCACGATGATAACCAAAATATATTTTGTGTGGATTCATAAAACTATGGCATACAGACAGACTATCGCTCGATCAGTAAATTCAGAGCCAAGCAATCTAAATAAGCTCATTTGTTTTCGTCCAACAAAAAGAAGACAGTGAAGAAATGATTGTCAACTAATAGATGTTCCTTGATTGTGCGTTTCACCACGGGTTTGGTTTCCCGTTTGTTGAGTAATACGCCATTCATACAAAAGCTGATCATTTGTTCCAGAACCACACGCTTGAATGGCGATCTGGTTTATTTCGCGTTTGGGCTGTAATGTTTCGCGAAGAGAACGGTAATCAAACATAAATCGGCTATCCTTGTTGTTGTTGTTGTTGTTGTTGTTGTTGTTGTTGTTGTTATACACTGAGACTGATGAGTAACAGTCTGGTGGAACTGCCCTTGCTATTTCAGCTTGGCTTTGAATTCAAGCGTATTTTAAATCGAGATCATCACATCGAATGCTATCCTTCCTGTTGATCACATGACAAATACATTCAACATAGCCGAGGTTTACAAATGTTTCCCGGTTGATACTATGCCTAAATTCAGTGAGGTGAAGAGTGGAAATCAAGGAAATCTAAACATCAATGAACTAGAAATAGAAATGCCACAATGAATGCCTTTTAAAAAACAACATAGAAATCACGTATTTGCTCAATCCTGAGGATGAATGAAGAAAATCAAAGCGGCTTCTAACATGAGGCAGGATAAAAGTGATAAATAGACAATTAAATCAATGGATCATTCAAAATGATTATATTGATGTACCAAGTTTCAAACGGTATAAACGGTGTTTATCAAAAATCGGACAACAATTCCATTATTCCTTGCAGGGCGAATCATTAGTTTTGAATAAGTCATAATTATTCCGTTACAATGCATAAGTGAGGCTAAATCCCAAGGAGCAAGAAGGATGGCTTCGGAATGTATGGAATGGACCAAGGTATGTCTCTTGCTTATTCTATTTTCAATTTGATGATTTTGAGGTAATCAGTTATGTCACATAAGTATTGCGATCAGGTCTCAGTTAAAGGTTGTATTGTGTGGATATGTATGTGTGTGTATGATGACAGGTGAATGGAGGGCTTAAATTGAACACATTTAGACAAGGGGTTAACCAGTCACTCATTTATGATAAATGGCTTTGCGCATTCTGACAAACTCGAAACTGTTCAAGAGCAAGGCCATACCAGTCTCAGCCCGTCGGGCTGGAATCGCACTTGAGATTGATCCTGAGCCAACTTTAATCGGACAGTGCGGATCGTGTTTTGTTTTCGTGCGCTTAGAGAAATCCCGTGCACCACGATCGCCGTAAATTATGTCACAAACATATCTGAACGACCAACAGAAACTCCAGGGTTGCATCATTTCTATTAGAAACACTTATTCAGATGAGGGTAAATTAGGAGCCGGGTGAATGTTCCCCAAAAGGTATGGAACAGAATCTCCTCAAAGATTTGAACTTGTTATCAATTACGGGGCAATCAAATCCGTTTGTCTGGTATTTCTGGACCAAGACAGTTGATCTCCACTAGTTGTAAATAATAAAACTAACAACATCTTAACATTGACATTAACATTAACACTTCTGAGATGATCAACCCGAAACATGCTAAAATCACCCTATTACATGATCTCTCTCTCTCGGAAATTTTTCTTGGTACCAATCCTGTTACATAATTATCCCATTATATTTTATATTCCTTTATTTGCATGATGGCCGCTACTTCTGAGGGAGAGGAACGGCGGGAATGAGCGTTTTTTTCTTATCTGATACGCAATCTATGCGATGTTCTCTCCATCTGCCAAAAAATTCCTATTATCCGCTTGCACTTGTCTTTCACTTTATTCGCATAATTTATAATATGTACAACTTGCGCAATAATTCAGAGTTTTTATTGATCAGTATTCAACTAACGATAAGAATATTTTCACTAAAAGGTGTAATATTACAATCGAGTAAAACACCAAGGCCGAATTCAAGGACCACGACCTCGGAGGAAATTACATAAGGGTTGACAACGGTGATTGAATGCGTAACCATACACTCTGGTGTGCTAGTTTTTGTTGCTATCTTTTGGCCGCATATTTGAATAAGACAGCGGAATGAAGAGTGGAATATAGAGAGAAATTCAGATGGAAGAGAGAGGATAGGTACAGACTGGGGTGCATGAACATCACTGTTTGCGACATCCGGCGTTATTTCTCATTGTATTTAATCGTTGGTGAGCAGGATAGAGGGGTCCCCATCCAGAGAGCCTAACGAGACCCTATGGTTCGAGGTTCGAAAACCACCAATACAACCTAACTTGGGTGATAGACAGCTTTCCTATTGTCCAGTTCAATACCATGCTTAACCTATCAATGCCTGTGTGGGTAGCTACTCGATACTTACGCCGAGAGTTTCCATCACTGAACGGCAGATCTTCGCCACTGTTGGGTCCATTCTGTCAGCTGCTCATCACACAGATGTTTGTAATAAGCAAAATAATATTTTCGCACTATTTCCAGGTTTTCAGATACGTTTTAAATGAAGTCAGATCGCTAAATAAACTTTTCACTGACGGAAGCTAATGGTGAATAACATTCGCTAGGCAGTAGATTTTTTCGCGTCATGTTATCGAACAACATGTCCGTACCCATTTCAAAGTCTGGTCTGTATTTGATGGCCATTTCACCGTTGTTAGAGGACATTGGTATTGCACCCAACGAGAGTCAGACCCCGGTAGGGTTTTAAACTCACATTATATCCACGAGAACAATTCTGCTTCAACAGTACTTGTTAAGTACTTATTTACGAGGGCAACAAAAGGCGGACAACAAATCTAAATACTTTTGTTAGAACTCATTTATCGCAGAGAACATGTAGCATTACATAACGGTCATTTCCTCCGTATGTCAGCTGAGAAACAATGTTTTCTTTCGGTAAAACGTGTGCAGTGATCTGTACATATCCTCAAAGACAGAGGATGCCTACAAATTCTTTCAGAATGGCCGTTTGAGATCGGTCCGTTGATCGGTTATTTCTGTTAATTTATCGGCATGTTTGAAGCATTTAATTGACGTCATTATCTGTTTCATTCATGGAATAAAATGAAGGACTTGTTGCTCTACGAATCTTCTTTCTCCGTAGATACCAAATAAACGACCATATTCGACTGAGGAGTACTATGCACACACTCACAATAACTGATTATTTTACATGTCAACTGATTTGAAACCAGACACGAAAGATTGTTTGTTCCATGTGAAACTCACCCGGCTTAGATTAGGAAGGCATACATTGCGCCAACTATTCGTTTCGCCTGACTGTTGGTAAAGAAATGAGCACGATTGGCAGACAGTGATCGATTTCCGGATACGAAAATTTCTCTCGGATTGGCCTTTGATGGATGGAATACTGTACGAAACAGATCTATTTTTAATGAGGCCTACTTTTAGAAAAGTTCTCTTGAAGGAACTGTAAACATATGACTTGATTGTTTATGTCAAGATAACCGTTGTTTTTTCACATGTGTCCCAAACGCCAAAACTGAGAAAATTGTCAGTGAGTCGAACTAAATGAAAGGTAATGCCGTATACCGCACAAAATTATCTCGATATTGGATTTTCAAATGATCGCCTCCCGATAACATTTATTGTCGAGATAGTGACTCCAGAGGTGTTGAAATACAACAGAGCTGGAGGAGTGTACGAATTTATTTATTAAGCAAATGTCATGGTTATTTAGAGAATAGTGTGACCACATGGGAACGCATGTATCAAACGATTGGTTGACCGGATACTTGCCGACTATCTTGATTGATTGGTGGTCTCGACGAATCACCACAGTTTGTCATCCTTGTTCTGATTGGTCGTCCCAGAACAAAGCAGGTTTCAGGAAGCATGATAATTCCCTAATAGGAAGTGTGTCAGAGAAAAAATATCGGATTGATTAATCCTTCTCCGATGGCAAATACATACCACATTTATGCAAATTAAAATTAACCAGGAGAGAATGCAGACCAAAAGAACGGGAATGAAGGCAGAGCTGAAACTCTGCCGCTGTACCATCAAGTGTTCTGTACACATCAGACCCATCTCAACTACATCAATCTAACCACTGGCGCAGTACTCTACCAACATTATTCACCTCGAATCACCTCGGGGGACATAAATTTAAAATTCTGCTCCAAAAGAGTTGGCTAGACTACATGTGTCAGTCTCTCAGTATCGGAGTTTGAAATGCCCGGAACTGTCTTCCACCTCAAGTTGTTTGTGCTTCAACCATCCAGTCCTTTAAGCCACGGCTCGATGCAACATGGAAACGTCCAACTGTCCAGTACCCATGACCCAGCGTTATAATTTGTTATTTACTTGTGCTACCAACCGAAACTAGTATGTGTGTACAGATCGCATGGGATTAAAGTGGCATCAGTAATGGAATTTACCCAGAATAAAATCTTGAAACTGGATTTTTCGCGAGTTAGCGTTCATCTGTAATTTACATAGATCAGTGCTGATCACGCCGATGGGGTCCAATTTATTCTGTTACTCGATAGTCAGCTCCATCGTTCCTTGAATCTGCTCTGAACAGTGATCATTGTTTTAGGATGTAACTGTAGATGAATGATTTAATCGTCATGAGTATTCTTAAAAATCCTCCGTTACAAACCAGTAGTAAATTGGTCAAAATTAGATTCAATAAAATAACTAAACCGAAAGTCACGTGATGTGTGACAGCTTTGTCCTGGATCTGATCTCCGAAGATTGACTCTATTTCTGTTTGCCAATATGAGAAAACAAACAGTCATTCGATCCAAACCACTTGTTTACTCTTTCTCTCTATCTCTGGTTGGATTACGACCGACAAAAACATCACTTGTCATTTTTCCGAGGCCGGATAACAGCATTCTAGATGCAAAAGACCGATTTGGCCGGCACATTTCGCCTCAGAACACTCACTTTGGACGTGTTTGTCCGTGTTTGAATGCGCGGTGTGTACTTAAGACAAATATGACTAATTTGCATATCTGCTGGCCATGTTTGAACGGGTTTTATCTTGAACAGTTCATTTGGGAATCAGTGGAATGAATTCAGGCATATTTCCCGGGTCACAAGTGGCTACTGAGTTCAAAAAATCAGCCGCGATTGGGAGAAGAGGAACAAGATGGATTTTTTGGGCAAATGTGTCCGATTAGATGCAAATCTATGATTCGACACAAATTATTCAAAGTGTTTATGCCGAATTTCAATCAGTAATGCTTAAAACAATAAACCATTTTGTATGAGGTATTTTGCAAAAGTTATGTAAACTTTGAGATCTAGAGTTTTTTACTTTAAAAAGTGTACATCCCTGATCAGAAACGAGGAATTCAACTGACAGAGAGAAACGCTAGGTCGTTTATCTGAACCAAACGAGTCAATCGCGATATTTTATCGATCAGGTTCTGTAAAACGGGCATTCTCAGTTAAGTAATCTCAAGTTAGACTGAGGAGTGTACTCTAAGAGAGAGGAGCAGTTTGATGTGTAGCCAATGTGAATAGGCAGCAAATATGTATCCAAATCAAATGTTCCAAAGACACCATGGGTGAGTCTCACAAATCTGTTACTTATTCAGGAGGGCAACGAGGGGACAAGCGAATTATTGGTGGCAGTGATGAGACACAAGCATGCAATCCTGTTACCGCAAACTGCTCAGCATGCCAGACGCACTTTTTTCATCCAACTCATGCAACATGACTTCCAATACAGGAATATTTTCCAGAATTCCCGTATTATGCTTTCACATGGATAGCCACAGGTAATTCACAGCAATTTTCTCAATTCTTTTGTAAAATTATTTGAATTGATAGTACCGTGATGATCATGATTAAAGTTTTCAGTAATGAGGAATTTTCAACACAACAATAGGAAGCAGGCAGAGATAACCCATTTGCCTCGAGGGCGGTCGTTACTGGTCGGGTGGGGGGATATTCTAGAAGAAATTCAGAAATGCGATTCGATTATCAAGTGAATGGCCTCCGTGCCAAAACAAACGGTCCAAATTCGTTAGAATAAAATCGGACATGCAAAGGTTTCAGAAAATTGAATTGATGTGTCACACCTATCGGTTATTTTCACAAATAAAATCAAGTGACTTTTTTCTTAATATTCGGCATTCAACCAATAAATACAAAAGAGAATCAGTGTATATCATATATATTATGTATATGTGTGTGTATATTATCGTGAACGCTGCTCAACTGTTTGGACATTAGTTGGGGGCGGCAACGATTTGCTTAAGATTGCAGTGTCGCAAGAGTTCGACCAATACGTGTGTAAGAATAAGGAAAAGATACAATATGGAGCAAAAATGAGAAATGATCAAAGATAGAATCGAAAATTCTCCAAGAAAGTTTCAGTTAATAATCCCACTAAATATGTTATTAGTATTGATACAAGAAATTCAAAAATAAGGACCGATTTTTAAACTGCTTGAGTCTGACTAACGAATTAAAAACATCATTGCATCAGAGATTCTGTGAGATTCAAAACAATTTGTTCTGGTGCTACTGTACTCAAGCGCAATCGACTACTTTAGAGTCCTTTTGCATAGCGTCGATGAAATCATGAAAGCAATAACCCTCAACCATAGTCTTTAATTTACACTCTCAGGCTTTTTCGCAGACAAGAAAAGCACATTCCCTCTTTGCTTCATTCCATCACTCGGAGGTAAGCAGATCGAGGCATTTCCGACAGGGTGAAAGTGGTTGGTCACCCGCACACATAACGCATCCTTTCTTGGGCACACTAATGGGGATTGAAGACATGTTGGGCACTTATTTATACCCTATGAACTAACAAAGCTTTGAATGTGAGAACGACCGATATCCGTCACTAGCGTTCCTAGTCCGGAAAATGTACGAATGGGAAGTAGGAAATACTATTAAAAATAGAAAGAATTTAGTAACGCTTTAAGAAGTACACCGTGCTTCAATCACTGTGAGTGGAAGCTAACAAAACTCAAGAGGCGGGAGAGTTTGGTATTTATTCTGTTGAGGAAAAACGTTGGACTGGGTTACGTGACAGATGGCTGACCAGAGCCATCTCCATTTCTCATCCGCGGACTGTGAAATAACTTTGTGTTTTCGCCACATGATCAGGCAAATGCCAATTACCTTGGCTTTTGTTAACTTTCTGAAGATCTGTAGACTGCCTTTAAAGATGAACAGTTATGAAGTTACCGGTTTGAAAATGAGTTTATAGAAAGCATACCGGTAACTTACACGGGGGATATTGGACATATGTGTATTGTTTAGTCTGTAATTCGATTAGATCTTTCTCTACGTCGCAGTTTACGAAAATGATTCCTCTGTGGTCACACTCATATGCACACACACACACACTATCAAAAAGTGGCATTTGTGTGATCTACCAGTTTGGTTTGTACCAGAACTATTCAAAATATCATGAAAGCAACGTGTATTACATTTAGAACTCACAGTGAATAATGTTACCGGAAACGTGTTTTTTTGTGTGCATCTGTCTACGACAGACAGACAGACAGACAGACAGACCAGGAGCAATAAACGAAAAATAGCGAATCGTGTACTTGTACCAAAAAAATTAATTAGTGGATGGTGAGTGGTTTTAAATCATTTCCTCTTCACTTCCAACCTCCCCCACCCACCCACCAACACTTATATTAAAAGGAAATGTTTACGAAAATTTCTAACCTCAGTGTTCATAAGCGTAATACAGATTCTGTCTGAAAACGCAGGTTTGCACGAATACTGTGGCTGTTATTGGTCCAGGGTAGTTTGATCTCATCTTCGCACACTGGTACAACGAACCGTGATACATTCCATATGCACGAAGTCATTGCATGTGGACGATTGTTCTCCTTCATATTTGTGCGCAATAAATTCGAACCACAGGTATCCAGTGTGACTACTCTTTGTATGCAAGGATACAGTTTTGTGTGGCACTTGATAGGCTGGAACATACTAATGGATTACGAGGAGGACATCATAGGAAAACCTGAACAGGGAAATAGAACCATCACCAATGTTTGTTCTTATTCGGGGAAAAGTATCCTAATGGATATGTAACATGTAGAATCATCTGTTTAGTTTACCACACTGGCCTTTTTAAGGCACCAGGAGTTGATTGTTACCCTGGGTTTGCATTTCACAAGCGATGGATTTTATCAGTTCTCGCATGACAAATGCATTCAGTGTTTCTGATGGAACCATTGTGTGATGACTGACAAAGAGCTCTGGGTAGCTGTTTTGTCCTTAGTCATCATCTTCATTGTACAACTTGATACAGCGCAGCAAATGTCACTGTTTGCTGGCAAACTCATATTGCATACAAGATAAGTGAGAAAGTGTAAGAACGATAGCAACTGGATTTAATTTTAGCGACGGGAAAAGAAAGCGAACCTCTATGGTCAAAACACAGAGAGCACAATCCAAATGTGCATACATACTATTTCAAGCATTCTGATCAGATGAGAAGTGATGGCAAGATCGCAATTGCTGTCGGTTCTTAGCCATGGCCTTCAGTGTCTCCAACCCTGTGGTTCCTGAGTCTTTTGGATCCCAACTCTGTGAATTTGATCATACCTCGTGTCCACATCAACCGCTGGCTTTCACGCGGCTTTCTACGGGCCTGTAACAGCCACTGTGAATAAGGCGCTCTGCGGTAGGCGACCATCGAACATACGCAAAACGTGTCCTAATTGTGCCCTTGTTAGAACTCGTCAAGAGTGCGTAATTGTTGTGCCTTTGTCCGATTTGAAGTCAAAATTAACCTTGATCCGCACAATCCACTCTCAACCCGAATGTTGCAGACCCAGATAGGCGCACAAACGATACGTAGTGGTTAATAGACGTGACAGTGAGGAATTAGCTTTCTAGGGCTCTTTGTCAATCATCACAGAGCTTGCTATTGCAAATTAAATATCTAGATTTATGTGTTTTTAAAACAAATGGACCGTGTCTGATTTGTTGAAATAGAACAGTTAGCGTAATGCCATGTCCAGACTCTCTTAGAATTATTCAGCACTAAATTGAATTCAGCTAACAGAAAATGTTTGCCAATGTTTGTGTACCCACCAAAAAGAAATTGAATCTGTCGCTTTATGTAAGAAGCTGATCTCTTATGGATCCAAACTCACTGCGACATGTGGTATTGTATTGCATTGGATTATTATGAAGCAAGCTACACCTCCGCTTTTAGTCAGAACCGTCGCAATACTCAGCATAATCATATACACAGTAAAGGACACTGGGGAAAAACTCCAAATTACCAATAAATAAATAGTGGAACTGAGAATAAATGTTTTATTTATTACTGTAAATTCCGACTATATGGGACAGCAAAGCATTCCTGTACAACGTGCGAACTAGATGGAACCAGTTGGTAGTCGTAGGGTGTAGATTCAAGTGAGATTCACGTGCAATGTGTCCACTAGATGAGGACTATCTGGCAGAATTTGCTAGAAAATTCCAAGCAAGCACACAAGTGTTGATCAGAACACATAAGGGCATATGCGCAACACGGGCAATCACTAGAGGCAGCACCTCAGCAACTTCAGTTGGTCCCTCAGTAGTCCAGGTAAGATCCCGCTGGAGAGCGGAATATATTGAGAGAGCATACCGCAGAGTAGTGGGGGCGTTTGCCCTAAGAAAATTTAAAAAATGTAGTATTCAGATGTTTCATGTAAGCAAATGATAAAATCTTTTCTACCGGCAATTCAGTTCGACTCCACGCTACATAAATTTAGAATCACACGCTCCGGGTGTGTGGTGTGCATAAAAACGAATTCATATCCCTTATTTTCCGTTTATTAGTCAGGAATGACAGCCTAAATACAGTCATACTGACATGAATGAATACTAGTTGTCGCAATCATCAATAACGGTATGCAAGTTATAACCATTCACAGACAGGTAATCTCCGTAAACAGTACCCATGACTGACAAGCTACGGTATGCAGATGTGAATGTTTTGTGATCGCAAAAATCGTAAAACGGGAAAGTTATGGATTTAAAACAATAGTCAGATCATTCATGCTATTTTATCATTACTGGAGGACACTTTGAAACTTGTCGCATAAGATGACATTTTGTGGACCATAAAACCGCCTCGCAGTCCCATCCTGCAACATTCTCCGTCTTGTCCAAAGTGATGACTTCATCCAATGGAACCACACCAGTTAGTAGTTAGATTATCGTTGAGCCCTGAATGCCACAAATGCTATGGATGACAAGCTTCCTTCATTTTACTATATTTTCTAGGCTTATTGTTGGTCCTTATTTCAAGCAGTTCTGCATCACAAAATTAATCATTGGTGGTACAATTGCAAGCCGGTCAGATAATTGTATATTCAACAAGAGGTAGAGTGAATCCTACCATATCACGAGCAGGGACAGCAGTCACGAGTGGGGAGACGATCATCATACGAGTTCGGTAGACAAAAAACAATTGAAATCGATCGTGCTTAATGGGAAACGCACATCTAGGCAGTATAGATGTTGGATAATATCCAGTAAATATATATGTATAAATAACAGATAGGTAACAACAAATGTGTAAACGAGAGTGTGAACCGGCTGGAAAGCAGATTGATGAATCAAAAGCATCAAATAATAAGAATGTAGTACGTATACTTCCGTTCTAACTGTGAGGTTCCAAGTTCGATCCCCAATCGGGTCGATGGGTTCACAATGGTGATGAGACCCAACCGTGCCGAAACAGCTGTTCAGTGATTTCGGGCTTTTCAGATCACACCTTAGTTACACGAAAAATTAATTTGATTAAAAATACTCAAAAAACCAATCATAACGGAGCCATGACAGGGTAAAATAATCATATCGTAACATCCATTTCATTTGGGCTGAAAGTGAACCCTGTCGTTTGCTGAAAGAAAGTTAGGGAGCTCAATTAGATAAAACTGATTGATCAAAACAGAAAATTGTAAAAGCCACATAAAATATAATGAAGTCCGGAAAGCAACGTAGACGTGTGCAGGAATGCACGAAATAGAAACCTTAGAAGGAAATAATCAGACGCACCTTGCAGGGTGGTAGCGCAGGGCGTGCATTGAACCCTATAGTTCGTAGTTAGAGCCCCGCCACCACCAAAGGACCTTGGTAGCAGGCAGCTCTGTTGTCTTCTGGTTCAGTACCACGCCTAACCCATCGGGGCCTTATGTGGTTCGCCAGTTCAAGTCCCGGGGCTCAGGGTACCGGTTTCCACCACACCATGTCCCCTTGCTTGTGAATGGGGTTTGCCACGTCTGCTGTTCATCACACTTAGTAGTGTAATAAATAAACCTTGAAGGGCGCTAACTAATACCTTTAGTTAGCTAGTGGTATAGTTGGGAAAGTAGTTTGTGCATAAACGAATATTGAAAATCGGTTCTCGTGGCTAGGGTGAACTGAATTCCATTTCGCCTGTTCACCGAGCTTGGCAATTTATTTGCGAACGTTTCAACACCAGCCAAGGTGACATCATCAGTTCTTGTGAAGTGGCAGTGTTCTGCTTCTACCCGTTCATTTATATGTGTTCTTCTCCACCGACTATTCGTCCCCTGTTCTCACTGTGTTCGACTCGGTTCGCCGTTAAACTGGTGCGGTGCGTCGGTTGTCCTTTCGTCCTGATTGCGGTTTCTGTACCTTCTCAGGTCACGGCGTGATCGTTTTTGAAACGCTAGGTCCCCTTTATCCATCGTATCGAGACCAAAAGACGAAATACGTCGAGAGATGTTAACATTTCGTTTAATCTTCTCAATCGTTGACGTAAAATAAACAAGTACGTGTATGGCACAATGGATTTGTAAATCCTAGTCAGCGGACATATACAGTTAGATAGGGGCTACTAGAATGAACAATATAGGTCAACTCCACGCCAATTGAATTGATTGGATCAACAACTTTTGGGCGTACAGAATGGGATTATGTAATTATATTAGCAACGCCTCGCTTATTGCCAAACGTTTTGCATTGCAGTTGCGTAACAACGGTTTGAAGGAGAAAGCGGGATCATTCATGTGTTTGGTTGTCATGACTTGTTTTACAATTGATGACCCCGGGTTACGTGTGACCGCCTAATTACTGGACCTGGGTTGCGTTATCGACTTCACCAACAACTTTGGAATGTGTTCGGCCGTCCGCTGTGACAACTAAAGGTTGGCTGGTTACGGCATTTGATCCTTGAGTTGCATTGACGTGTACACGTAATCCATCCAGTTCGAGGTGACTGTTTATTGAGTTGATTGAAAAGTTCCAAGGTTGGAGAAATTCTCTGACGTGTTTTGTCAGGGCTTGGTCAATAAACTTCACTGATTCTAAATCAAACTTATACCCCTCTTGATCTTCGTGAAGGGAAAACAACGATAGTGGGTCATGTCTCTTGACTGCCGATTGATGTTCACGGATCCTTGTTGATACATCTCTTCCAGTTTGTCCGATATATTATTTTGCAGTTTATTTTGTAGATAAAACTGTAACCAAATTGCCCAGCTCGATGAACAGGCGAAATGGAATAAACGAACATGGTTGCTACAGTCAGTAAACTTGCATGCAACGGTAACGCGACAGCACGCGTAGATATGAAACAAATTTGGAAAGATCTATGTAGTGGTTACGTTACCGATCACAATTTTGATGTGCTAGACTCAATCACGATGATGTAATAGCGCAGTGTTAAAACTGTCCCGCTCTATCCCGCTTCTGTTCAAGTGTTCTTTCATCTCGTTTCGTTGAAAATGTTCACAATAAGATACCTATCTTTAAGATATCATCCAATACCGTGCCAAACGACGACGGGACTCGCATAAATCCTCCTTTCCGAATGTTGAAGGTCAAATATAACTGATAAGCATTTCCAGACTGTTTGACTGACCATCTGCAATCTCCATCGAGGTGTTTCTTTTGTTTCAAGTATAAAACTGAGCATCTCCGCAATCAGTCGGTTGTTTTGTTTTATCACAGGGTGGACAGAATGATGAACAATGGTCGATGTGTGGTTTGTTTTTGAAGTCTTCATTAGGACTACAGTCTGATGACTTGTATTTTGCTCTGTTCCGACAGCACAGAATAGAATACGTAGTTCCACTAAATATGAACTGATGATTTACTGACCCTCAACGTCTCCTTGCAATTGATGCAACCTATCAATCAGTGCGAGAAGAAGTGAATAAATTGTGGGATCAGAACGACGGATGACCACAAGACAGTTCGATGAGAATAGCCAACTGTGTGCGCAGCTACCGGGCGGGGGTCAATCTCTCTCTCTCCCCACTACTCCTCATCCTATCGGGTGCTCGGTCCCACCTGACAGATGGAAACCAAATGAGATTGGTTAGAAAATTGTATACCCAAACGCACGTACGCACACGTACGCACACACACACACGCAAGTGCACAGTACCGCTGATCATTTGGTCGGATGCATTCGCCCCCTGTATCACCGACCGGGAGTACTTATGGGGACAAACGTGAGCGGGGTTTGTGAACGAGTTATAAAATGCACTTTTTGTTTGCAAAAGCACACAGCCAGAGACAAGTAGTGAATCAGAACAAAGGAGACCAACTGACAGACAATGATAGTGAAAAATCACTACCGTACAGAATCACATACATGTAGAACTAACGTTATGTATGTTTGTGAAAGCTGATGTTCCACTGAACGAGGATAGTTGAGGAAGTACTTATTGTGAGTATCAACTCTGTTCCCTTTTTGGTGTTTCTATTCGACCAAGAATGCTGAGAGAACATGTCTGGATACTTATGAAATGAACAGAATATCCCATGCACATATCCCCCTATCATCACAAAACCCAAACACCTCGGCCAGGTACGCCCATCACGCAGAAACTGCATGTCCTTTCATTGGTCTTCCCAGTAACTCCTTGGTTGATCGAACAGAAATTTCGATTAGTCTGTACTCTGCTACTCAATGTGTTAAAGTCAATGCCAGAAAGCCTCTCATTCTCCGACTCTTTGAGATAACTCACTCGCACATCCGAACATCGATCACGACATTCTCGTGACTTGCCTTAGGAAATCATTCTATCTTAGCTATTCATATATTATTACCTGATCAAATAATATTGAAAATATTGACAATATGGTTTGTCCACTTTCCGCTTATATTTGCGGGCTGATTTTGGCCGCTGTTCACTCAACCGTACTTCTCCCGGATCACCTACATCCCTAATCCATACATTCACCCCATCTAGATGAGAAGGATTCTCGGTCCAATAAAGCTCTTGCTAGTTCCCCCAAGAATATATAGACTAACTTAGTTATTTACTAATATATGTATAATACAGTATGTTGACCCCAATAAACATATGTCCCATTCCTGTCTGGGTTCCGATTATGGGCTTCTCTATACAACTACCACCACCACCATCACTGACAGACAGAAACGCTACCCTTTCAAATCTTACGTGAGTTTCAGCAAATTTAACAGCTACCAATACCGATCTGACCATTCCTCTTTGCGTCAGTAATATTTTAGTTTTTCTTCTGTGTACTGATTCCTCAGTTTCCACCACTGTTCTCATCGTAAGAATTTGTTGGGAATTCTAAAAGAGTTTCCATCTGATTGCTTAAAAGCTATATTGACTTGACTCTGTATACTTCAATGAGATGTGTTCCTCAGATTCTTTTGTCAACACTCAAATGTCGGTGTGTATTAAAATGAGATACTGAAGACCCACTCACTGGGTTTTGTTAAGATCAGCCCGAGGCGAACAAAATGTAGCTAGCGGTATCAGCGTAAACTTTTGGACCTGATGCGATTCATCTATGCACTGATTTATGTGTGCTGGTGTAGCAGTCGCAGTGGGTACAGATCACGAAACACGAATTACGAATGCCGAATCACAAATCATACACACAATTTAAATACCGAATCGCATTAGCACCTGCACGCTGGAATTTGCCGTCACCGAGATGCAGGAAAAAAAAGTCCCAGAAGTAGCAGTACTTCAACTGAAGGAGGTCAATGGGATTAAATGAGATTTCCGAAGGAAGTTTATTGGTTATACAAGTATCCACCGATCACTTGCTAGCATTCTTGATTTCATACACCTTCTGTCTGGACTGCACCACCTCTGGTTGGACGGCACGATTCGTCCGTGGTTCGCTGTCCTGGAACTGTAACTCGTCGCTTCGTCGCTATTGTTATCCCGTAGGCTAGGATCACCACAGCCTGTCACAAGTGACATATTCATGCGTGTCATAAAATCACTGATCTTCCGAAAAACCGATACCGAAAGTACTCGGTAGTGCTTTGTCGCAAAATATGTAGTTAAACTTATTTCGCGCAGTGCAAACAATGATCATTCGGACAACTGTTTTTTTAATTTATTTTTCATGACAAAACCGCCATGTTTCTGTTCAACCAGGATTTTAAGCAAAATGGGAATTACTGCGCATCGTTCGGGGAGTGCGATATTCCCAGCCTCGTTTCTTACATCAGAAACTAGTATTTGAGGGTAATACTGAGGACCATAAACGTCAGTCATAGTGAATCTAATAATTGGATCGCGATCCCCAAACAACACGCAGAGCTGCTACAAAAGTGGCATGTTTGAAGATCGAACGCGTAAGCGAATCAGCGAGTGCGTACTGCGTTCACGGATGCGGTAAAACATAAGTGGCAAGTTTTGTAAGTTGACCTCTTCTCTGAATACCTAATTTCATTTCACAGACACTCCGAACTGTGTCGACCGTTTTATCTTCTTATATTTGTTTTATTCTATGAACAAATGTTTATTCTCACTGATTACCTCATTCTTATATATACAATCTAATTTGTTTTCATGTTCAACAAATAGGAGTTTTATCCCGTGGATCTGCTTGGCACAGTTTATCTTGTGATTTCACCTTGGTTGCAATCATGTATTTGGAGGTTGGAATCCAAAGTCCATACCCTACACGGTGATTTTAAAATTGCACGACAAACTATGATCCTAATTTGTCGGTTCATTTATTTACAGATCAATTTTACCGGCACTTAGCACTGTATGCAGTTTCTTTGTGTTTTCCAGGGTGTCCCGTTACGCGTGCACCTCTTTTCCCCCATTGGGATAGATGTGATCATTTGTGCACCTTTGTGTTGACAGACGGATTGCTCCAGGAATCACAACAAGAGTTTCTTGACAATTTTGGAGTCGGGTATCGCTCGAACGGTCACTGTCTGCCAATCTCTAATCACAGTTCATCGCGTATACTTATATGAAGAAATGAACAATCAACAATAAATTATCTCCCAAGATGACTCTCTACGAAGAGCCCTGTGATCCGAGACCCCAAAGTTGATTCTCCGTTTGGTTGTTTCAATCCATATATGTTTCTTAATTTTTAGAACCAATTCTGATTGGCGGCCATGCATGAATTTTTAAATACAGGTTTTCAAAAGCAGTATGTAGTTCGTTGTTCCTTATTGACGGGTTTAAAAAGGAGAGCGTGCATCATTTTGCTTAGATAGGGTTTGTGTTACAACCAGCCACATCCATCCATTATATCTACAGGCATGGGCAATATTGTACCCAGTTAGCCTAAATGGACCAGAATCAATATCTCACCTTGTCATTGGTCCATATGTTCAGGCGGTTTGTTTAACGTGAATTAAACCCATTACATTTTTTTTATTATAACACATAATGTGAGTGACCGTTTAAAGAGAAGTCCCCATGAATAAAGCCCACACTGTAAGAGAGGGGATAGAAGAGCTTTAACGCAAAATCCATTGGTACGGTGTTTCACAACTTGACAGTTCCGGGAAAAAAGAAGATTGCAGTAGGGAATAACGACATCTGGGAACTGAAATTTGAAAAGGATGATTAGAAATCTGTGTGCAAGAGGAACTGCCGATGCAAGCTGAGGAGAACAAAAATCAAAGTAGTCACGAAAGAGCAAGGAAAATGAAGCAATTGGCCGACAATGGTCGAGCGACTGCAAACTGTTAGGCTTCGACATTTTCGGTTATAAATTCACTGAGCTACCAAGTCCGTTTCTTTGGTGTTCAATCAACAAAAAAAGGATGGATATATACGTGTATTGGGTTGCTTCTTTACAAGCGTTGATGCAAATCTATAGTACAGTTACTCTGACGGTGATAAGAATTGCTAGACCGGTCCACAATCTGGTGGCTAATTTAAGTGCTCCAATCCAAGACAGTGTCGGCGAAGCGATGAACATCACCATAACAACCTCCTAGAGGTAGGAATCTAATCAGCACTACTGACACCTCCAACATCACAGTTATCATCATCATCATCATCCTTCTTAATGTACACAGTAAGAACGTACAAGATGGATGGGAGTTTGGCCAAATGGAGAGAGGCAAAGAAAGTAAACCTCAACGTAAACGCAGTAAACGCACGGAGTACACAATCCAACTGTTCATACATACCGCTTCAAGCATTCTGGTCTGATAAACTTCCTCACTTTCACAAATCCTCACGTAACTCTGGGCTGTCCGCTGTCTTCATGATAAAACTCGCTTGCAGTACTATATATTTGACAAAAGGTAAGCAGTTTAGTACTAGCACTACTATTATTATTATTACATCGATTCAGTTAGTACATGTATATGATTTTAAAGAGTCGCTTTCTGCAATACACGAATCGTTTCTGGATTTTCACGATTAGAATTAAATAGAGACACTTTTGAAGAAACGCGAACTGCACCATTGGCTTTAATAAGTTCATTTTCCGTGAAACTTTAGTGAATTTTGAAAATGCTAATCTCAGATATATTGACGCCGTGGCCAAGTGATGATGGTCACAGTCGTTTGGGTTTGGAGGTCGTGTTCAAATAAAAAACACTCACTTTCCGTGTGACAATCATAATCCTATAGCATGAAAATTTCATTAGTAGCATATACCTATTGATGAACTTCCTTTACACGTACGCTTTTCAAGAAAACTGGGCAAACAAGGTTTGCTCACGTAATCAAAACAATTTATGCAAATAGACTTCACATTGACAAGTTCGGTCATTTTGACTCTAAACCGCCTACTATCAGGTATCTGGCTGTTATAGTTCCATCTACGTTCGTTTTCGCAAAGCTATTTTCCGTCCCTCCGATCACGTTGTCCTATGTACTCTGTTAACACTGGACGGGCCTGCGATCAGGCCTATGGTTAAATGCCAAATGTAGAAACGCTGATAAATCTATACACCGCACTATCCATTCGCGCGAATGTTCATACGGCTCGCATTCGAATTTTATCTTGTGGGAGCTGATATAGCCTTTATCAGATTTAATTTTGTTCAACAGCTCATGAATAAAAATACTGCAGACATAATAATCTGATCTGCTTCAAAGTTCAAGAACTGTTCCACCAATTACGGAAACTACAACGAAGAAAGTTCAAATGTTTGGTTTCCCATTATAATCCAACGTGCTCCCGTGACCATAAAAACTTGTTCTCGGAAGGAAATAGTACAACTTTGCCATTATATTTTACAGGGAAGGGGATGGACGTTCACCCTTCATTCAAGCAACACTAAATCTATCCCAAACTCATTTCCGTTCAGTTTGTATAACCATTATTATGCACTTTCGTCCGTCGGTTTTGGTTGCCGTCCTTTGGTTGCCCATTTGGATCAAGAACACGAGATGGACAGGAAAGTTGAAAGTAGAGTCGAACAGAAAATGGAGAATTTCAGGGTTTGCAGCAAATGAAAAAGATGCACGAATGCCACTGTTTTCAACACTCAGTGTCTCGAACCATCGGTTACGATCATCCCGAGGTCCCCAGTCAGTGAGCCTGACGGGACCTACGGGACCCAGTACCCTGGTTAGTGTTTTCATACCTTCGTGCCAGGTCTTCGGTTGACCACCCTTGGCTTTTCCCATCCACTAGCTGCCTCGGAGAACACCGATTGCCGTGTCGACCTATCTGGCGACATACATAACACATTCACCAACCAACGTAATCTATGGTGATCGACCACTTGTTCCAGTGGGAGACCGCATTTACCTATAACTCTGCGCCTAACCTCAGCATTGCTCGTCCGGTTGCCCCACCAGATTTGTGCAATGCTGTGTAGATAGCGGTGTTCAAACAACGACAACCTCCTTAATGTCCAAGTTTTTGCACCGTTTAACAGAACCGGTCGAACTGTAACGGCATTCACTGGGCCCTTGACAGACAACCGGATGTCGTGACGGCGCCACAGATGTCGCAAGTTAGTAAATGCCAACCGAGCCTTCGGAAAGCGAGCTGACACATTATCCGTGATGCGTCCATCAGGTGAGATGTAGCTGCCCAAATAACAAAACTTATCCACCTGTTATATTACCTCCCCGGTTAGAGTGAGGCTGGGTGCTGGACTAATCCAATCTTGTAGCAACAGTTTACACTTTGGAGGTGCAAAACGCATGACGAACATGGCTACACTAGCACTCAAACTATCCAGAAAGGCTTGCAACTTGCCTGCCTCTTTGCTTAGTAGCACAGTGTCATCTGCATGCTTTGCAGATCAGACAGTCTGCGACCTGGAAGNAATCAATGCCGCTATTCTCGCATCAGGATAGGGTTGTTTCCATAATCAAATCTATAGTGAAGTTAAATAGAAAAGAATAGAGAAGACAACCCTGACGAACTCCACTTTCCGTGGTGAACTCGGCCGAAAACTATCCCGAATAGTCTTGCATTCCCTGGTCGGATAAAACAAAACTGTTGAAGATCAAGCAAAGAACGAACCTTTGGATGGATATTATTGTATTCCATAAAACTCATAACATGCACAGAAGCTAATCCTTATAATTAGGCACAAACTGAAAACATCATAATTCATGCACAACAACAAAAGCACATTATCAACCGGTACTGGTCATACAAATCACCAGCAGTCAGCCAATCAATAACAAGCAAACCCGTGATGCAGTCTGATTAGTCAATGTAATCAAGGTCTCATGTGAGCAAAGTTCGTGTCATATTTGCATGTCTGTATGTGCGCATGCGTGGGTACGACAGGCATTGATATTCCGCATTTAATGGACGCAGTGTATACAGGAGATATCCAACAAAGGTGTTAGGCCAAACACCAGATATATCGAAGGAAATATGGTGTTTCTTCAAATGCGATAGAAATGTTTGTGATGATCGACAATGAGCACTGGACAGCTGTTTCGTCCTGTTTGGGACTCATCAGCAGTGCATACTTTTTGTGCCCCTGTCAGGACTAGAACCGCGAACATTCGGGTCGGGACTTCAAGCCCTTAGCCTGAGCTACAAGATCGTGTTATCGCTCGGAGATGATCTAATGGGTTAGGCCAGTCCTATTCGAGTGGTTCAAGAGACGGTAATGTGTAACCTACCACCTCGGTTTGCCATCTATCATCCGGCCCTTTTATTTGTCAAGACCGATTGATACACCGTAGGTGTACAAAATACAAAACGAAACAAATAATTCGAAAGTTTAAAAAGCACCAATGAAAGTAACGGTAAATAAGTTACGATCACTATCGCTTAGCCGAACGATATTGGGGATGATTCCAAGTCAAAGCGTATTTTGAAAGATCTGGCCCCAACTCCGTGTTGTTGCTGCATTTGCCTGTTACGTACATGCACGAACGTACGCACGAGGTTAAGCAAGCACGCATGCGCGAAAATACCCATCAAAGCACAATATCAACAACAGCAACAACTGTATCTGCCGTTTTGATGTATTATACGCCCGCCAGCCGATGTGCACGCAAAACAATGCAGGTACGATGATGATTCCACCATTAGTACGATCCAGACAAACCAATATTTATGTGAACTTGCATTCGATTGCACTTTTTTGCCATAGCCATTACCGGTAGGTACTTGGTGAACCTATACATTATGCCGTTCCTTGTTCAGTCCCAAGAGCAGAGCCNNNGAGCTGCTATTGGTCATGTGTGTATACAACCCGATGCAGTTAGTAAGCAATTTAGTGCAGTCTTTTTTTATTACACACCAGCCTGTGATGAATGGCAGTCGGGGCGGACCCCATAGCTACGAAGACCTGCTGTCCATAGATGGTAACCGGTAACCTAAGCCCCGGGACCTGGAATGGTAAACCTCATAAGNAAAAATGGCTCCGCTAAGCCAGGCGTGGTATAGAACCGGGCGACAGCAAAGCTGCCTACCACCAAAGTTGGGTGGCGGTGGTGGGGCTTGAACCTCTAACCACAGGGTCCAAAGCACCCCGGTAACAGCGACTAAACCACCGCGCCACCACCACCCAAAACAATAGCATTAAACAAGGTTTTTCATCCACCATCGGACGGCTAAGATCAATTAGGTCTGATTTTACCGGACAACAAAGATTCCGTTGTGGAACAGCTGTTATTTTTACACATTTACATTTCTCACGATTTACTCTGATTCGGTTTTTTATACAAATACTAATACGTAGAACTGGACAGTTGTCTCGAACCGGTTCGGACTCATCAGTAGCGAGTGCTTTAAGTGAAACTTGAACTAACAATCCAGTGCTTGAAATTCTTCTGGCACATTCATAGAAAAATAATGTCCAATGAAATTATTCCGAAGGTGGATTAGATGAGAATTTCATTTTGATCATCAATTCTCAAGCATCTCAAATAGTAGATATCACCCGCGGAGAGAGGGGCATCCAGACTGTGCGTGTGAGAGAACACCTCGGGTTGTGTTCTCGTTGGCCACGCTGCACAGAATGATGTCGCGCGTACTTGTCTCGATTGATTCCATCTCAAACAAGTGAAATTCGCGAATTTCTGACAATGAAAAGGAATGAAAAACTTCAGCTAACCAATGAAAACGTGCATATTACTGGCATCATATATCGTTTTAGATGGTGGCTTCGTATGAAACCTATTCTAGGGATGGAAAACACTATGAAGTCTTCTCAGTGTTCTGCTGAGAAAGAGGCTTTTTGGAAACAAATACATCATGTCTTTTTTATTCTTTTGGGGACCAAACACGTGCTTTGTATCAGACTGTTTCCAAACATTCACTTTGAATGATTCCCCGCTCGGCCCCGCAACAGTGTGTAAAATCCCTCACACACGGACGAATTCAGAACACTCTAGGTGTTTTCAATAGGACTGTTGCGGTGCAGCAATCCGGATTTTTCGGTATGGGAGTTTCTTTGTGTGTGACTGAGAGAGAAAACGCCATGATCCTTTCTGTAAAATGCAAGGTATTATCATCTTGTTTGGGTGCCTTCCATGACTTCCCACAGATAGTGCCTACTCAATAAAATTTCAGTGTTTATCACTACACACGTGTACCGATAACTGAGGGTAACGAAAGCCTTAGCTTTCATCCTGGTATCTTGTTAGTAGTATACTAGATACTCCGAAATCCTATTCTTAATTCCTGGAAAAGCATTTCTCCAACCATTGCATTATTTACTCACTGAAATCCCCGAGTTATTTGTTCGACTTTCCTCCTCGTCTTATATTGCCGATTCAGAACAACTTGAATTATTGGTGAACTCTTCCAACACTCATTAGTTATGAGCAAGCGAGAGATTATATAATTGCCCGAGTGATTTCGGACATCTTAGAAACAGTCTGTGCTAGACCATATTTGTTTTAAGAGTCGAGGATCAATAGGAACAGATGGATCACGTGGATAAATTGGGACTAACAACGAGAATACCATGCTTGTACTTTCGTAAACTGAGTCACTTTGTTCTCGTCTTGCTTCACATTTTTTTTAGACTGGGTGTCAAAATCATCGTGAATTGAGGCATCTGTAAGCCAAACAAATTTCTCCTTCAGGTCAATCAAAGTGGTCATCAGCTCGACTCTGTCAATCTGAAGCCAGCTATTGTGTTCCCTCCTTTTTGGATGACGGAACTTTCAATCCCCATAGATGAGTTGGCTATAGCTTCGGATACGGGTGTCTTATACTCTCACTTAAATGAAAATAGCGCACTTAAGGGATAGAAAATGGACGATTTGAGAGACACTCTTTGGGAGTAGTTCGTACGGCAACAGAACCGTAGATAATTTAGGGCTATTTTGGGATAACAAGGAAAATAACCCTCAAGTTAAACAAATGATCACTCACTTAATCGATCGATCAAACAAGGCAAATTATTGGAACATGCAAACTAAGGGAAAGATGGGGTGACGGACAAAATCAAGTATTCACATGTCAGAAAGTAAAGAGACGAAACAGACATATAAAGAACATTTTTGGAGGGATTTCCTCATAAATCATGCTAAAGAGGCTCCCGTATTAAGTGTGCCATTGTTTTACTCGTAAGTAAAAACAAACAGCATTGAAAATCGTGAAAGGAAACTAGAGGTCTTGGAAAATCGCGCGCGCACTCACACACACACACTCTCTCTCTCTCTGAAGTCCAGAATAAGATATATTGGGGGACAGTTGCTTGATTGTCACCTGCAAACTTTTGCTCGGTTCTCGAGGGCACCTATGTCGCGAAGTGAAACAAGATTCTGAAGATTCATTTAGCATGTATCTCCACAAGAGTAAGTAAAGAAAAACGTTTCATTATTAATTCCCACTTAGGGCACAGTCACTTGTGGGATAGTGATTTCGACATCGTCTATGCACACAATCCTCATCTTATTTAGTCAACCATACATTCGAGAAGTAATGAATTTCAGATAGTCAGATAGTCAATCAAATCACCTTTCGTCGTTACTGTAGAACCGAAAAAGTACTGAGAGAGTTTTACGAAAAGTTACATATGCTGATTTGATGATTCTGGACAGCCCGTGGGGTGAGTGGATGAACTGAGTATTGCCCATAAGGAGAAGAAGCCTGAAATATGTTCAACCCAAATCAATCACTAGTATTATCTTTATTACTATGGCTTAGATGAGGCGTTTAGATGTCGAGACTGCACCCTGGGTGTCACATCCACTGAGTCATCACAACATACACCCTCCCTCCGAGGAGGGAATCACCAGATCTATCCCTGTGGGAATTCGACCCGATCTTACTAATCGATCCGACATCAAGATTGGAATCAATCAGCCAAATGCCGAAGGCTTGTGTCTGATGATAGCAGGTCGCTTTGCATATCAAGCACTGGGTATTTGTGCCCCTATTATTGATCCATCGCTCTTTCACAAGGGAATTAAGAGACGCTTCTACAGACCATTACCACTTCCTAGGTTCGACAAGTTCAAGAAATTTACTAGCTGGACATTTATCACAATTGAGTTCTGTAGTGGAGAGAGCCCACCCGTCACATTTTCAAAACGAGTATTAGTGTCCCTCCTCACACACACACACACACACACAAGTACATTGAATTCAGTTGTGAACTAATGAAGAGTAAGAAATCATTTTCCAGAAGTTGATTCGCTTAGACTAAATGAAAACACTCCCCATTTACTGTTTGACAGTCTTTGATGAGCTGAATCTCCTATCCTGAATATTGATTACACATTTGTTGTTGTACTTCATATGACTGGAGATCAAAATATTACTGTGGTAGATAATTCTTCGTCATTGGATAAATCCTATCAATGAAAGTATCACGTGGCATACTCAAATCTGAGGTAGACAAGTGTCATGAAATTTAAACTGAAAAACCAGCTTTATTCAGTTCAAGCGATGACGTTTCCAGCACAAGTCTCATCGGCATATTTATTCTTAAACACATGTGTAGGTTATTTTAAATATTCAAGAAGAAGCGAAAATGCAATACCTGAATATACCATTGTTATTACGGATAAGACAGGACGGAGAAGTTCTCCAGTCATCAAAAGAGATAGCTTGCAAGATAGAGTTCTACCAGCTGGTCATATGCATCTCGTATCATGAAGTAATGATCGAAGAAGAACAGCTTCATCGTACACCAGATAGGTCTAGTCGGATAGAGTGTTGTTGCAAAGCATGCTACACGAGTAGAAGTGTTTTTGCGCTAAAAAAATACGGGGTATCACGGGCACGCGATCCAACTTTGATAGTGCTAGCACAACATGAACAAAATTGCTTTTGACCACATTGTCCGAAATGCCCGCATAACTTTCAGACAGTAGAATCTGTTCTTTGATGGTCGGCAAAGGTGACAAGGAGAGTTTGAGGTCACTTGACGCGAAGTAGGATCATGGGGAATTTACAAGCGATCCGGGTGTTAAACACAAAACAGTGGTCTCTGTCCCTCTTAGGAAAGTACAGCGAATTGCTATATATACTAAGAAAGAGTTACGGCAATCTACGTCACGCACTGAACTTCAGGTACTTCACTATAATCAATCAATCAACATATACATGAAGATGAACACATTACTTTCAATAGATTGTAATCATCTTTCTTTAGCAGGTGCAAGATTAGTTAATCGAATCTGATAAACTATCACATTTTTTTGGAAATTCATTAGCCTTGCTCTATCTGTATATGTTTTCTATTCACCTACATAGTTAAGAACGCTTCACGATGCCTATGTTTTCTGTGCTGCAAACAATGTGTCCATTACCAAGACAAATAAGTAATTGTCGAAAATATGCCCATTATTTATCGAAGAATTATCTTCAATTATTTATTCTGACGCTTCTATTTCGTTATGTGTGATCACAAAGTGGCAACAGAAGTCATGATTCATAAAATAAACCAGGGTGGCAGAAGCACGGGGATAAACAATTGTAAGCACTTCATTAAACTGCCTACATAACATGATCATTCGGTCATCGTTTGATTCTCTGAACAACGGTTAATCACGTCATACCCTCGAGCCATGACAAAACCAATATGTGAATAACCCGCTTTTGTTTGCACAGTTCTGAGTAGTGGATCCGAATAGCTACCGCCCTGGTCGTGCAAAGCGTAATTTGTCTCTGTGATTTAGGTAGATTTATCGACGTTCTGTAGATGGCTTTTGGTATCTGTCGGACAATCCGTGTTAGTTGGATGCTCCACAACTGGGCTACAGACGATTTTTGTCAGCCCTTTCCCCAACCAGGCCGGATGATGCTCTTGAATCCGTTTGATCAACTGCCAACTGGTACACCCGATGTAACCGACTTCACGATATAATGTTGGACTGCCAGTGTTATCAATTCAGGTACTCCCGCGGTCAATATCGTCCTCTGCTGATTAGTAATTTTTTTTACATTTAAAGTAAAGGCAAAAATAACATGTAATTTATAAAAAAGCGTATGTATGTTGCTTAATACGAATCCAGGGAAGTTTGATGGTGGAGGAAATTTGCTCATCCGTGGTTAAACCAAAAAGAAATAAGGAAATAGATATATATTGGGAAGAGAGGAATACAGGAAGGGTGTCACACAATTTTCAGTTTACACTGACTACTGATAACCATGGTCACGGGTGATTTGAGTTCTTCTAATTGCTCTGAACCAAGCTAATTGGAATTCCTTTACGGACTGGTCTCAAGAACTCGATGATCGCCTCAATCTGTTGCTGCTACCTCTGTCATTACGAGATGACGTTATCAAGCGGTTCAAAGGAAGGCTTAGTCAAAACAAAATATGGTGTTCAGTGTCTACGATATCGGCCGAGAACGCTGCGGCTTATTACTCACAAAACACCTGATTGTCTCTTGGTCAATATTTTTCCATTCTCAGTTAAGGGCGGTCAAAAATTTCCTTTCGTTGGTACGTCATTCAATCCTCGTACACTTGATGTACAAGTACAATCTTACGATTCCTTTGTTTGTGTGTTGATCTGAACTGCAGGCTGACCGCTACATGATCCTAAACTCACAAAACAACAGAGAAGTCTTCTGTTTTTCAGAATTTGATCGATGGATCACAGCATACTTGTTATCTTCCCTGGAGTGAAAAGACGGATTGAAATACATACGTAATTGTCGGTGAGGTGTTTATTCACCGTTGACTGCCCAAGACAGACTGAGACGATTGATGAAAACAGACATCAGAAGTCAGTTCAACACTCACTATGTCATTCAACTTGACTGGGCGAAAAGGTTGCCTGAGGAACAGAGTCGGATCGTTCCTTATCTCTGGATGAACTGAAATTATTTTATTAGTACATCATAGCTTTGCTTGTTGAACTCACTCTCTTCCCATCACCGGATAGTTTTAATCAATGTATAGTTCTCTTTTCGGGTGAATCACGTGACCCTACGAGGTAAAAAGGGGCTCTCTCACCGCACTCTTCCCCCATCTCAGGGCCTGAACTAAGTCACTGCTTTTCCGCAAGACTTCGCCCAGATCCTCGGCTTCCGAAACTGGGTCTGACACGTCAAAGAACAGCATGTCTTATATGAACGATCGGTCAGGCCGATAGAGAGAGCGGGAGAAAGAGGATTGACGTGCATCCGATCTTCATGGTTTGTTTCATTTTTCCCATGTGTCTTGTTCTATTGACTTTATTCAAATGAAAAAGACTGTTCGCGGTATTTGGCATTTTCGGGATTTTTATGCGAAATAGTCCAGCAAAAACAAAAAACCATCAAATTTTCTATGCAGGGAATCTAACAAACAAAAATTTAAAATTACAAAGATTGTGATCATAGTTAGTTGGTTCTCGGAACACAATCTTCTGATTGATCAGATCGGCTATTAAATCGGGAATATTGAGGACACTAACACAGCTGGGACGGTTGAGACCATTCATAATCAACACTACAAATGAAGCATCTACTTTTTTACGCTACTACCCAAATATATTGATCGGTCAGGTGAAATAGGTGGAACAAGAGACGTGATGCTTGCCCAACAGCTATCACGAACCGAGCCCTCCAAGTCTTGAGAATACCTTGAACTTTGACTGTGCACAGCAGTAGTACCATCAGCACACACGAGTGGGCATGAAGTAAAAACACGAGTATCTTAAAAGTCACGAATCGGTAGTCAGATTGTAACGTGACGACAGGAAACTTAGCAAGTCGTCGCACAAAGAGGGTCAGTGGAGAACTGACCTCTGTGAGGTCGTCCAATCTCAAGGAAAATCAAAACCAAACCAGAATGTGATATTGACGAGTGTTGTTGGTTTCTGAAACTTTCTTTTGTATCTATTGAGTGCCCCCAGGAAGACACCTAACTATAGGTACGAAGAAGACAAGTGGAGAGGTACCAACCAACTGGATAACGGAGTCACGGTTGTGTTTACAGCCAGTTTTCAAGCCTACAAATAAAAGAAGTGGGTCTCAGTTTTTCTGATGTGGAATCTATAGATGAGAACCTTCATTCTCCTTTCTTTACACATGANATTTTGGTCAAATGTACAATCCCACAACATGCACATCGTTCCCCCATATCACGGATCTCACTTCAAGATGGTTCCCCTGAAGATTATCCAAAAATTTCGGAGCTTGTCCCGCGAGTTTGTATAACAGAATTGTGACATCTTCCGCGAGGGAAGCAGGATGGTCAGTCTGTGGTCATGATCGTGAAATACCCAGCTCCAAATTGTGATGTAAACGTGACCTANNNNTAAACAGTTGGATCTATTTACCCCTCACCTTCCGGCATTTTTTCATTTCTCGCTCTCTCTCTCAGTGTGTTGCCCCTTGAGAATTACTCTGCAGTTCTGCATCTGTTCATTCAGTCATCTTTGAGAGTAGGCTGATCGAAATTATCTGTCATGCACAGGTTTGTTTATCTCATCTATTCAGATCAATAGTGCTCCTCTGCTCAGGCGGTTAATCTGACTGATCAATGACATTATAGATAACTGTTTAATTTTCGGACAGCTTTCTCAATCAGAACTGATGATAACATTGAACCGGGTCGATCAAGTTCATTATTTCTTGGATCAATCCAACTCGATAATTGGTTGAGTCTTAAGTGGTAGTTTGATTTACAAATAGCTGTACCGATAAAGCAGAAGTCAATCCCAATTTTTCGTTTTCTTTTTGTAATCATATAGAAACTCTAAAACATTTTTCCCCGATCGCAATTCGGGTAAATTGTAGGCTTTTGATTATTCCACAAACGCTACAGAACCTTGTTAGTCTGTCAGTAATTCGGATCGGCAATGAAATGAATATAGAGCTTTGAATCTTCAGACCGACTGCCAGATGGGAGTATATATATAATGATCGATGTGAGGAGATACAAACGGTAAACAATGATCACGAATTTGATGGGCGATTGTTGTGTTAGGTTTGAGCTTTTCACAGCAACAAATATCCGAACGGCACAGAAGAAAGTAACCGATAGGGTGATCGAAAAGGACCTCAAAGAAGTGGTTAAAGAGATAGGGGGGAAGGACAGATCAATTGTTGACAAACGACCAAGATTCAAAGTCGACATGCAACTCAAACAGTACAAATTTGAGTTTACCGAAGGTAGATATGAGGTATAATTTCAATGATAACACTCGGAAAGAACATGGTACACTATTTCCACCGGATGCAACAAAAAAAACAGAAGTGTTGATCAGCATTTTTTACTGAAAGAAAAATTTCAAGATGGATGAAAGTGGGAGCACTGTGGAATAGTTACTTTCATTGGAACCGAAATCTATCATACAAAATATATACAATCTGCAAAGCCGTTACAGAAAAACAGATACACTGTGGATATTTGTACTGAATAGCTTTTAATTTCTGAGGAACCTAGAAAATTGCCATATGAAAGTCTGAACGTATTAAAATCCTTGTGTTTTTATCACTAAACTCTGATGCCAGAATGGTAGGTTATTCTTCCGTGGAAACAGTGCTTATTCAACCCTTCCTCGTGTATAAATGACAGTGTCCGCAATGCACACCTTTGAGCTGGTTTGCTTCCCGGTCAAACTGGTTATTCGCCTCCTATTTGGAGAGTTGGTGAAAATCACTGCCCTTCCCATATCTACATCCGTTTTAAGTCATACTGGAAGTTAATTTTCATTTCGGTACTTCGAACTGGGGGGTCAGTGCGAGACACACATACACACACACACACACACACTCGTCTGCTCCCAAGTATCCGATTACAAGCAAATTTGAAGAAGCTTGTCAAGGGTAAACAGGAGACGAAAAGTGATTCCGATCGCTTGATGTTGTTGTCCGAGCAGACCGGAAGAAAACACAACGCGTATCTTAGGGCCAACCAAGGTTAGACCGGTGATGTATGAATAACTACAGAAACGACAAGTGTGTTGCGGTTCGTTCGAATAGGCAATTGAAATGCTCAGTTTTGTGGTCCAGGAGGTGCCTCAAACACTTTGTATACCTGACCAGCAAACATTTCCGGAACTCGCATCACGAATTTTAAGTGGATTGAAAGATTTATGCTGGAACTGATCAAGCAAAGTATTGTGGGTTATTGAGTTTCGAATAGTAGTAGAACAAATATGGCACATATTTTTCCAACTTCAAAGTAGACGTATGTTGTATTGATACGCTTTAACGTGTGTGTATATGGCATAAGTAGAACTCACAACGTTTTCAATCGAGCAAAGAAGCCTACTCCATCAGAATTACGTGATTGATTGATTGATTGATTGATTGATTGATTGATTGATTGATTGATTGATTGATTGATTAATTGAGGTAGTCGAGAGACAATCAAGAACCAGAACAACGAAAGAGGCAATGCAACTGCATACTGATAGTACTTATTTGTAATTGCGTGTATGTATGTATTCAGACGACAGCAAGTAAAGTGGTATTCGATCACACAGCCCATACAGAGGCAGAATGAACTCCTGATAGTACTTTTAAGGTTCGCTGTTTAGACACAATTCAGTCCGCTGGGCGTAAGAGACTGGAACTCCAAGAACACCTGGACACCATCACGAGGACAGGACAAACATCCCAAGTGGAAGAACGTAGCAAGGAACTGTATTCAATCCCAGCACAATGACCAGATTTTAGCTGGGGAAAACCTATCTCAAAAATTGCATCCATCTAAAGTATATCTGACCTGAGTACCAAGCTTCGATAAACCGAATCCATTGTTCAGAGGCACCAGTCACTCTTGATGGTCTTGGAAGATCGTTAATTCCCCACGAGGTAAATGCATTCACATGCGATGGAAATGTTTGTGATAAACGACAAAGAGCACTGGACAGCTGTTTCATCCTGTGTGGGACCCGTCAGCAGTGCGTACTTTTTACGTCCCTATCAGGACTCGAACTGAAAACACTTGGGTCGGGACTTCAAACCCTCACCCCTCAGCTACACGGTCGACGGTAATCACCATATAGCTCAGAGATTGGGGTTTGAAATACCGATCGGAATGTCCGCAGTTCGAGTCCTGACAGGGACACAAAAAGCACACACTTGAATTCTTTCTGATTGGAAAACGCATTATTCATTGCTTGATATTCGATCATTACCAGGCACCAAATGATTGTGACCGTCGGGGAAACTGATCACTCTCTGTTCATTTTGATGTGTTACACGATCTAATCATAGAAGAAAATTATACACAAGATTGCTGAGGTTGATAGCACTACAATTCGTATAGCGCAGGTAAGGTGGTTGGTCTGCTTTTCCCAGGTGAAGTCCCGGGTTCGATCTCTTCTCCTTCGGTAGATACAATAGCACGATTTGATAAAATACAGAATTCCCATTTGAAATGCAGAAAGTTGAAAAAACCTGTGGCAATCCACAGTTTTTCGATCCAATCTTGTGTTTCAAAACAACTCACCGCGCACTTTTAAGGGATACTTTACGTGAACGGTTAACTAACTGGGAAAGGAAGTTGTGATCAATTTCGAACTATCATGAGAGACTGAGTGATTTCGGCGAGTTCACCCTCGCTCGTCCCTTGCTCCTCCCATATTCAGATCACCAGAGCGCATTTAGAACTCTCATACAGCACATAAATTAAATCTCAGCAGAGTAAACGGAAAAACAAGAACAAAACAATGCACAATCCGGTCTGTGTTGTTCAACTCCTTGTTCAGGTCTACTTTGAATCCCGTCGTCATTTTATGCCTCCCTTGGGAGGTCTAACAAACTGGTTCTTGTGGGTAGTTTGGGTGCTGCAGCATAAACCAGATGTACGTTTTATTGTCCGACTGTTTACCGCATGTTACGAATTGTGATTGGAGTGACCTATACAGACTTAAACAGCTTGTGCTCTGGTCAATGACAACACGTTTTCCCCAATCTTTAGAAACATGAACACAATTGCTAAGGGATGATCGCATCGTAAATTTCTCTTTTTCCTTATGTCTGTCAAGAAGCTGTTAATTTGTTCCAATGTTCTAACGCCAGTTAATCTTTCCTCCAACTTGGGTATTCATTTACAAACCGCCTTCGGTTTCCATTAGCACCTGGGTACAACCGCGTCTGACGGAAAACTCAGAGAATCGGATTTGTCGAGTTATCAGCAACTGGCGAATCATTTGATCATTCAATGAACTACTACTACCCATATACATGGACTAAGCGAATGTAACAGAAATTTAGTCTCAATTTGCAGGAACATGGTGGCAATCAGCATTAATCTAAGACAATCAAAAAGCGGAACTTACTCGCATAAAAAGTAACAAATCAGGACCATTAGTTTACTTCGCTTTTGTGTAAAATCGCTTTTGGAAAATTCGCATCGACTGTCCGACTGACTCACTTCTCCCAAACATTTAGAAATAAAATTATTTCTCAACCGCGGGTAACAATGCTGAAAGCTCGCCAAGCCCATTCTAGTGTTTGAGAATACCGGGAGAGGAATTGCATGACTAAGGTGAGCAACTTGAAAAAGACAATGTGAACTCGTGGACAAACCAAATGAAGTGAATGCAAGGAACTGAGAATCTATCCACTAGGATGAATGAAACGATTTTTGACTAAAAAAAAAGTACAGGAGAAGTAGAGAAAATATGTCTGTCTAATAATTTGCAGTTAGTCAAGGAAAAACTGTATCTCGTTTTCATTCACTTTCCTCAAAACTTCGGCTATACGAATCTTCACCCAAAGCTGGTATCCACCAATCATGAGCCTTCCTGAATGACCCTCATGGTCCTTTTATGCCAACATTTTCAGCTAAAGCCCTCAAACCATTGTTTTCCGTTCTCGATAAAGATAAAGATAAAAACCTTTGCGATGAAGCTGAGTAGCGATGGGAGAAGCCACAGGTAACAGATTGTTGCCATTGGCATGGTGGATTGAATGTGGAAATCAATCAGGGAAAGAGAGAAAAATACTGAGCAAATTAGCTTGTCTTAGCCACAACGAATGAAAACCAATACACCAAAACGACTTGAAAAAGGTCTTCCGAGAGGGTCCAAACGTTGTCACCAACACCTTTGTGTTTTGGTTCTCATTCGTCGTGGCTAAGACAAGCTAATTTCCTCATATAATCATGAGAACGATGCCCAAGCTTTTCAGTGAGATCCGTCCCATCCATGGATCTCGTGTGAGAGAAAAATATGATTTCTGTTAGCTAGTGAATAGGTTCGGATTCGATCTTACTATTCAGATGAAATACTGGTTATTCTTTCACCATTGGTACCATTGTTAAGTAACTTGTCAAGGGTCCATTTCAATATCAGTAATGCGTAAGCAATCACATTTGATTCGAAGGAATCGTTTTTATTCGAGTGAAACTCGGCCTCAATGGAATTTATTCATTGGGTTACTGTGGACTTAGACTGACTCCATTCATACAAAGAATCATGCTCACATTCACGTCTGGGCATGGTGATCGACTTATCGATCCATCTTGGTGTGATTTGCTTCCTTACCGGACCGACAGAGATCAATTAACTCCGGGTTCGTTCATTTGTATCTATGACGCGCACTCGATCACTAACATAAAGTTTCGGGGTGGAACGGGTGTGTGCGGGAGAACGGTCCACCTCACCCTCACCCCACCGAAACATTCATCTTCGCTCGGTAACTCACTCAAAAGCATTTCCGTTTGTTTGCGGAGAAGTTAGTTCATTCGGAGTGGACAGGATTTAGACAGACCCGGTCCAATGGGTGACATTTGACGACCGAAACACCAATAACATTGTGGGGTTCCATGGAGTGTGATTGGTTGGATTCACTTGAAGTTGAAAAGGTATAGACTTATTTTGGTTGAGTGTCTCGCAGTAGTGCCAAAGGATGGTAGAGACCGTCGGGAGTTGAACTGAATTCCCTATCGCCCTATAATTGCTGGCCATTGATGAAGATGGCTTTCAAAATATGCCCCTCACATACACACACGCACTATCGAACGTAAAGTGAGATTATTCATTCCAAGCAACAAGCTGAGTTTTAATGATTGGCATGCGAACGTGGTGTGCAAAGTCGTTCATGGTTCTAACAACGTAGTCAATGGAAACAACTTCAGTGCTATGAACCTCAGTGGAGGTTTCATCCTATGTCTTAGGCCTTCACCAACATCACACCTAACTCATTCATCCTTGTGTGCTCTTAGTTGTTTGTGCTAATACCGATTTTACACTGAATCAATCCCAAGCATCCCAGTGCTGACAGTACCGTTACCACTGTTCTTGTGGTGATTATGATGATGACGCTTATTATGGAAATTAAAGAAATAAAATCAGTTTCTTTACGCTTTCCTTTAGTTCCACGTATGTATTTGATCACAGAGCATATGAAACGTGAACTGAAAAACCGAGAAACGGTTCCTCAGTACCACCAAAACAACCGCCCGTGCAAATAGACCGTGGGAATCCAAGAGAGTACTCTGTATGGCCGCATTTTTCACACAATGACATTTGCTTTCATGTACGGATCAATTCCAGAAGCCATATTTGGATTTCCGGCATAAGTCGTGACCATTGATCCGATGAGTAGTGTTTATCTGCTTTCCGGTATCAATTTAACGAATCTTCTCTTAGATCTTTCAAATTTGCAAGTCACCAAGCTATAAAGTGAGCACGAGCTCTCTGTATTGAATTCATTAAGCTAGCACTGTTAGAGCACGATTGAGCGAACAGGATTCATTCTTACGAGATGACCAAAGCTGATAAAGAGCATGCAGTTTACATCAAGTTAAAGTTCTTTATTTTTTTCCTAAGATCAAAAAGAATTTGAGGCATCCATTAAATAGGATAAAATTGCTATTTCATCCGGATCAATACTGTTTTCTGAATGCCTATGATAATAAAGGACTCTAGAAGTAAAAAATGCTTCCTGGAGATGATTACCGGCTGCATGTGAATTTAGTTCCTCTAAAACGATGGATTTAAAAGTAGGCGAGCTCTCTGCGTCAAACTACCCGGTAAGTCACTTCTCCGCTCGATGGCAAACTGATATTTGCACCACCTAAAACAAAGAGACTATAAAGCTCAGATCAAGTTTGGTGACCAGGTTACATGAGTTTACCACCACCATCACCCCCACGACCAGCACCAGCACCACCACTGCATCCATCAATCCGATAAAATTCACCGCAAACTCTTTGAAACAGNCCTCTTCTAACTTAAAATCTTCAAGCCGTTCTAGGTGTGGCCACTACAAACTCATTTTGCCTGTGAGCCTCGATCTTGGTCCTGACACCTGTACCCTATATATTTTCATTCTATCCTCTGTGATTTCGATCGGATAAGTAACGCTTTCCCAGTTTGATTTCTAGAGTGCAGAGATGATTTTGTTTGTGTCAATACATTTTCTCGTTTCTTTTCATCTTTGCAATCGTTGACATAAACCAAACAGGTATAACGACATAGAGTATATTGGATTAATAAAACCTGACAAGGACTATTGAAATTAGAAACAAAAGGTCAACTTCACGGTGTGTATTGATTGCGCACAAAATGGGATAATGTTGTGGTATGAATAATGCCTCACCAGGTGTCAACTGGTTTGTATTTGTATTTGTACAGACTTTTGCTTTTTCAGTCCAAAATTGCACATCTCATCAAAAGAAGGAAATAACATAAGTAAAAATGTCTAACCTCTAAGGTTGTTGTGAAACTCAGAACAAACTTTGGTGGTGGTGTGTTCTCCGAGCTGGTAGTGTTGTTCGCAGATGTTTCGCAGCCACACTAGGCAACGTGGTCAGTGCAACTTCGGGGAAGCGCGGGTCTTCAGCGTGACTGCGCTTATATAGTTCTGTTCGAGGGTTTTAATTGGCTGTATGGTTAGTTATGATCATTCGCTGCAATTTAATTGGCTGCGTCGTTGTCATGGTGGCCATCCTTTTTGCTTATTGGTCGATTGGCTTCTTTGGGCCAACCGGAAACCGGTTTGAACCGGTTTCGAACTAGTTCTGTGTCGGTTTTGGCTGGGACAGTTTTTGGTCACCAGTGGTTCCTTAGGTAATGATAGATTGGCTCCAGTTCTATATGTTTGTTTATGCAGTCCCCCCTGGAGTGCCATGCTTCGATGAATTCCCGTATCGACTTTGTGGTTCCTCTTCCGATTATTCTTGAGTTGTCCAGTTCGAGGATGTGGTTTTCAGCATCCATATGGATTGAGGTTTGGGACTTCTCCTCGTGTCTTTTGACTGCCAGTGTGTGTTCGTGTAGTTGGGTCTTGAGTTTTCTGCTGGTTTGGCCGACGTAGTATTTGTCACAGTCTCGACACTTTAATTTGTATCTGACGTATGAAGAATCTTTTTTCGGCAGTTGATCCTTTGGTCTTGATAGGATAGTCTTTACTGTAGCCGTTTTCTTGTGTGCAACCAGAATTCCTGATGGATGTAATATTCTGGCTGCCATTTCCGAGACTCCTGGTATATATGGCAATTTTGTTCGGTTGATCGTCGGTCACTTTTCTTGTTGTGCATTTGAGGCTTCTCCCGGGGCTTCGATTGCCGTTCTCTCCTTAAGCGTCGCGTGTAAGCAGCGTTGTACCGAATTTCGTGGGTATCCGTTACGTCAAAACATTTCAAAAAGTGAGCCTCCTCTGCCTTTTGAAGTTGAAGAGTGTTGCAGCTCGTTTTTGCTCGATTGAAAAGTGCTTTTTACTCAGCTTCTCTTATACGCCAGGGGATGGTTGCTGTGAAAACTGAGGATCTGGTCCTTGTTGGTTGGCTTCCGGTATACGTTGATTTCCAGCTGTCCACCTTTAGTTCGTTTGACCAATACATCTAGGAAGGGTAGTTGTCCGTTCTGTTCTTTCTCCAGGGTGAATTTGATTCCAGTAAACACATTGTTGATTAGGCCATGTCTCCTCTAGTTAGCTAGGTTTCTGGATGATAAAGGTGTCATCAACTAATCTGACCCACAAAGTCGGGTTGACGATAGAAATGGTCTCCAATCTCTTCTACGATGAGTCCTGAGATTGGTGATCCCATCGGGGTGCCTTGTATCTGTTCGTGTAGCTGCTCGTTGAGTTGGAAATACGTGAAAAAATACAGATCCAAAAGGTCCAGGAGTTTTTCCTGTCCGATTCGGCTAGTTGTTGGGTTATCATCGTGGATGTTGATTAAATCTGCCATTGTTTCTTTCCCCAAGTTGACATCTATTGAAGTAAATAGGGCAGTGACGTCAAACGAGACCATAAGTTCGTCTTCTTCCCATCTCCTTTGTTTGATCTTTTCCAGAAACTGGTCCGATGAGTTGATAGAATGTTGTGAACCTCGAATCAAACGACTGAGAAGTTTGTACAGTTCCTTTGCTAAGCGGTACATTGGTGTTCCTGGTGGTGATACGATTGGTCGAAGCGGGACATCCGGTTTGTGGATCTTCCCTGAAGTTACACTAATGATATTGCCTAGCCTGCGAACAACACTCCCAGCTCAAGGACACACCACCAACATCCACATCTCGAGCTAAAATCGTTCCACATCATTTTCAGAAGAAACGCTCTGTCGGTGTACAAGGATTCTGGCGAGATAGGGAACAGGGGAATTTATGTAGATGTTGATGCAAGAGGGTAATAATCGATATGTAGAACGCATAAATGAATGAGAGCAGCATTTGGATAGATTGCCGTGTAAAGGTTGAGTGGGGTCAGAGAGAATTTTCTGTGCGGACAAGTGAAGTTCATACAGTTTTTTAGATAGATCATCAACGGTTATCAAAGACACGGTTGATGATCGACCAACTTCGACGATGGATTGTGAAGTCTTTCTTGAGTAGACCAGCAAAATCCACCGGGGAACAATGAAGAAGAATGGGAAAAACACAATAATAAACAAAAGTGAAATGATTTTTTGTTTAACCTTGAACTACCTATATCTTCGCAGTTTGAAAGATAATCCACGAATTTTCCGTAACGAGTTGTAAATATGAAATGTCCACTTTAAGTTTATGTCAACTGTAACTCCTGAATACTTCACGAAATTGGGTGATTTGGTTTTATGATGGAGGGGTCACGGGGATGGGCAGATCAAGAGAGGGCATTTGAAACACTTGGATAAATTAACAGACACACCAGGACAAACGGAAAATTCGTGGATATGCGACAGATTTTTCGAGAAATTTTGAAGGTCCTCAGGCACAGAAATGGCTTGGTAAATGGTTACGTTTTCAGCGTATTTAAATAATCCGGCTGAAGAACTCGCTGACAGGTGACTGATGTCGGTGGAATATAAGAACGGAGATAGTACGGTATCCTGTAGAATTTCTGTTTCTTAATAGTGACTGTAACGGTGGCTAATGTTGGTATCAAATAGTCCCGAATTCCCCGCGTCATCAACTTTATCAACCACATTGCGATTGGCTCGGCTACTTTTGTAATAATGAACAGGTTGGCTTGGCTCATATTTGATTCACTGATCAGGCACATGAACTGGTATTCGCTATGCAAAACAAAACTGACGTGATAATCATGTTTGAGTACATCAAAATCACATCCGCGAATAAAGAGTCCGTGGGTCTTAGTTGAGCGGTGAGTAATGTATCGCCCAGGGCTGAACTCAATTTTTTGCGTACATCGTTCAAAGGTTAGATATCGTTTTAGGGAACCATTTCGTGGCGGTTTTCTGTGAGGATCGCATTTTCTACAAAAAGATATGTTTTCAACTTGATGGAACAGAATTTTCATAAGTCCACATTTGCAAGTCAGGGACGAGTATGATCTGGGTGCTAACGACATCATGTTGCTTCTTTGGTAAATCGAACGTTTTAGGTTACCAACTGAAGCAATCCTAGCAATTCGAAGATCGAAAAGCGTCGGGAGGGATTGATACTTTCTTGTACAAGAGACAGATGAAGGTGTGGATGGACATAAATAAAATGTCGACACATTCAACAAACAAAAACAACAATCGACACCGTTGGTTACAAAACTGTCACATTCAACTTAGTTGACAGAAGGATTACGTGCAGAAGACCAGTCTGCAAAGTGTGAGGTACCGAGTTGAATAGTGTGGAAGGAGTATAGTGGATGACACAGTGGGAAGGAGGATATTCTAACATGTTTTGTACGTATACACATACCATCGCACTGTAAACGTCTAAAGACGAAACCAAGCTTGATCAAAAACAATTGATTCCATTTATTATCAATGGATGATAAAATGTAACGTACTAGGAGAGCTAGAACATCCAGAGCAAATCGTCTCGAACAACTGATTGCAGCCGTTTCCGATAAACTTTGGGGTTGATTTGCTTTTCATCACCTTCAGGGAGTACGATGTACAGGTTGTGGGACAAAATGTGTCTTGTTTCTTGGGATTTGATATAATACTGACTGTGCTCGAGTAGGTAGTCATTATATTTTGAGAAAGTTGTTGAATACTTTGGCCAGGCTGAGTTTTATGTTATTAGTGCATTCGTTCAACACAATCGGTTGCAATCTATTTGACCAGCCAGCCTGATACGGTTTCAATCATTGGAGTTCATTAAATATTTCACGGGATCACTCGCACAAAGAAGACTGTCCGATATTGTGGTGTTACAACAACCTTTGAATAGACCTGGGGTTAGGTGTTTTGATCTATATCTTCCGTAGCCATAGGGTGTGAGCACTCGCTGTTAGAACCAAGTTTCTCGTCAGTCTTTATTTGAAAGAATGTATCAACCGTAGACGAAGCTCCGAATGGCGAAATTAAGTCCTAATGGACTTTATCAGGGTTTTGTTTAAGTTGTTTTTCCTTAGATTTATATGCATATCTCTTAATTCGACACACAGAAACAGAAATTGGTGGCGCAGTGGTTTAATCGCTGTCATCGGCGTGCTTTGGACCCCGTGGTCTGAGGTTCGCTCCCCGCCACCGCCACCACTACCTGAATTTGATAGTAGGCAGTTTTGCTGTCGTCCGGTTCAATAACACGCCTAACCTAGCGCGGTCTTGTGTGGTTTGCCACTCCAAGNCCCGGGGTTTAAGTTGCCGTTTTCCACCACTGAACAGCAGGTTCTATGGGGTTCGCCCCATCTGCTGTTCATCACACAGCGATGTGTAATAAAAAAAACGTTAATTTAGTCGGTCTAGTGAAATGGAAAATAGTTTGTTCTGGGTCAGGTAATAAATCGGAAAATTGTGTCATTCTTCCCAACCACGTCTCATGCGGCTTTCCGAACAGATTTCCCGCCTTCCTAGATTATTGCCTCGACTACGGGGAAAGTGCTTGTCAATATGAAAATTGAAAAACTTGATTGGAATTCTTCACATTGAAGCGATCACATAACTTGTTGATTAGCTCGTAGAAAACTGAAAACCTGTTGAGGTTATTTACAGAAATAAAAGCGTAGATCATGTGTGGTATTCATCAAAGTTGGATTTGTCAAATTGAGCCCGGATTAAAATCACCACAAATCACGTAAGGAGAAACATGGGCAGTGGCGAAAGAATTAGAAAGTTCGGAAATTTTGTCTGTGGAACAGGGAGAAATGTTTTAACTGTATGACAGATTGATGGCTTAAGATTTCGGTTTGCGTTCCAGAATTCGACCTGCTACTGTGACAGGTAAATTGACCAAGAAAGGATGGTACATCTATGTCAGCAGACATATGATATGTGATAGTACCAATTCCATGCCTTCCCGCTGTGGAGCGAGGCGGGAGCGGAAGGGGGGAGCGGGATGATCGATATGATAGCCAGTGAGGTCAGTGAAACACCATCAATATCCCAATTCAGTCAGATCTTCTGAAGGGAGAGAATTTCCATTTGGGAATATTCATGTTGTAGAAATAGTTTAGGAATATCAATGAGATTTTCAAGTGACCATTTTTACTGCTCAAGATAGAAACACACATCTGGAAAACTTGTTTCTTCTATCTGACAGTTACCGTTCGTCCCGCATATTCTTTGTGAAATCCCGTTAATTCTTTCGAATTTATTGCAAACAGACCTCTCTATCTCGAAAAACAAACAGCAGCTTAAACAAATAAAACAACAAACGAACGAGATTTCTGATGCATTTTAAGGATACCCCTTAACAGGTATTTCGTAATCATACACTGACCTTACTTGCAATAATACGCTGTACAAATTGGTAAATAGCATTATGAGAGGACTTTGAAGAACACTATTCGTAATAACGGCTCCTAAAGATTCCTCTTTGAAACTCAATAATCTAGGTGTCCAGCAGCAAAGTACGATTTCACAACTCATTCGGGCAGTTTTTTTTCCGCTTGTTGAATCCTTGTTGCCACCCAACAGCAGTTTCTCTGGACATACATTTTGTTTAGCTAAATATCTATTTATTGTCATTGTCTTGACCCGTGTTTATTATCGATCACACGACATCTCATGTCACTACATGCTCTTCCCGTTCACCACGAATAACTCCAATTCTTTGATCGCTTACCAAACTTGTATGTTCGCATCCCCTCTGATGTTCACTATCCATGATTTGATATGATGTAACTGACTCATTCTGTCCTCAAATTGTCTTACTTATTCTTATTCGGATTTTAATCCCTCACATCGCGCTGGCACGTGTGCACAGGTTCGCTACGACTTTTCGCTAACTCGCTTGACGAAGTGGTAAACTTCGTCGTTTTCTTCTCAACTGGTAATTTTCATTCCACCGTTTAAGACATAATCCTCGCCACCAGTCGAGGTGTTTTTCATGCATTTGTAACCCTTTTTTTATTTACATCACCGCATTATTATTACTTGCTATTTTGTGGGTCGAATAAACCTCGAGAACAGTTGAACTTAGCTTCTGAGGTTATGCGTCGCTATTTGTACGGACTTAATACCGCTATTCTCGCGGATGGTAATACGTTAATCCTTGACTATGCAAATGACATAATCCCCGATGCCCTTGTCGAATGCTTTCGATTCCTCCTACTTTACAGACTGTTTGAGTGTGCCTACCTGAGTCGTCTAATTGTCAGAATTTGTGCGTCGAAATTTCCCAGTACGCGAATATTCTGTTCATTTTTTATTCAAGGCAACAAACAGGATTAACCCATACCCGATTTATACCTTTTCAACTTCAAAGGACTCCGTTGTACCATCAAATGAATCCAACCAAACAGATTCCATCGGTGACCCCGCAAGAGTTTTGGTACTTCGGCCATTAAACGTCACCGATTGGACCCTGTCTGTCTAAAAACTCGGTTCATTCCGAATGAACTAATCACTCCGAAAATAAACATAAGAACTTTTCTGTGAGCTACCGAATGAGGAAGAAAGTTTGAATGGTTAGGGCCTGACCGTTCGTCTGCCATCTTTACCTCCCCCCGTCCAGGAAACGGTAAACCAGATCAACTAACTTTGAAAACACGGTGTTTTATGTTAATCTTAGAGGATCAGATTACATCATCATAATTTTCACAAAAGCTAGTGGGTTATCATCTTATGCCTCTCACCGCAGGTGGTTCTCCGTTCCTTTATACCTTCATAAACATGTAGTGTCCGGTCTCATATTGTCCATTTTGACTTTATCGTTTTTCAGTTATTCACCCCGCCCTACGTACAAAAGACTTCAAACTTAGTTCCGGGTGTTTCAAACACCCAGCTACATGCATTGAGATTCTCCATGAGCAACGGATCACGTTTATGTGTTTCTTCAAACGCTCTCTAACGCGTGTCAGAATCTCATTCTTAACAAAACAAAAACGTGTATTCACATGACAAAGCTGCTGTGAACTAATTAAGTAGTCTAGTCCCTGTTTTCGGTTTTCGAAGTTTTAATACCGTGCGCAATTCACCTGATTGATCGAAACCGAAACTAAAGTTGTCGCAACCGAACAACTTGAGAATGCATCGTGTTCACTTCCTTTCTATCGCATGCTACACACTATTACTCATCACACAATATTCACATTCAAATACAAACGCACAGAACTAAAACTGAAATCAAAACATCCAATGTTCGTTTGCCCCATCAGGGAACTTCCAATAACTGAACGGACAACCAAAACCAGTATGCTGCGCAGCTCCATGATCCAGTAATTTGTATTCTTCCACTCCAATTGCGAGGTCTGGGTTTGATTGTCTGTTGGATCAATAAATTCACAGTACTGAAGAAATTCAACAAGAGTGAAACAGCTACTTGTGCCTGCCTCCATATCAGAGCATAACTTCGATAAAAAAAAATTATCAGGGAGAGAGCATGCTTCCCTAAAAACTGCTTTGTTCTGAGACAGCCAATCAGAACAAGGATAGACAAATTCAGGTGATTAATCGGAACTAATCAAGACAGTTGTCAACACCCCAGTCAATCTATTGCTGAATATATGCATGCCTATGTCCTCTCTTTGCTCTATAAATTAGAATGACTTTCGCATAATACATGAATTTTTGCACGTTTTCACCTGTGGAGTTCCTATCTAGGTGAGAAATGTTATCAAAAGACAGTCCTTTGAGAATCTAGTACCGAGTTAACTCCTGAGCGGTTACAACAATAATAATCACTTTTTAACATACAGCGATTTGCCACAATTCTTTTGTTGATAATTTTTTTCATGATGAACTCATCTCTCTGTACCGCCTTGTAACTACCGTACACTTGTTGCATTCTATAGTTATAGTATGAAATCTTTATCGGTGAACATTTATCAAATCCAATGAGACTCGAACCTGGGCACGACCCTTACAATCACCTTATTCCACCGGATCCGATTCCTGTCATGTACAAACCATCAATGCTACGTTTTTCGACAATATTATTGTGAGATCACTTTTAAACTAATTACATATCTGCTGCTGCAAAATTTCAGTATACAGTTTTTGTGTTACTTAATAAATTATAAAATAATAAAATCTACAGACATTGAGTGGCGATCACGAGAAGTGGCTTTGTCCGGAAAGGAGGCCAATGAAGCTGCAAAATGATAAGAAAATAACTGTTTAACATTTGATGAAATTTTGACGTTCTTATTGTTCTATTATGAACCTACGTTATTAACTGCTTGCTGATCTCCATGGAAACAATCAGATACAGGTGTGCCTCCGAACGATCTTGGTTGAGTGAAATTACCCAATTCGCCGTAACATTTACTGGCAGCAGGCACGTCAGTTAGATGAAACATTTGGCTCATTCAATGTACTTAAATCAAACTGCCTACTAACAAGCATGAAAGTAGCCAGTCTCAGGTATGGCTCTCAAGGTCAGACTGCAGACTTTTACATTTGCGGAAAAGTCTTTCCCATGTCTTTGGTTTTTCCATCTTGTTTTTATGTCTTACATTCAATACTTTAATATATAACAGTGAAAATCGATCCATGTCCAATTGGTTGAGGTCAAAAGCATCTTCAATCTTCAATTGTTAAGGGCAGTGGGAGGTCCCTTATTAGCCCCATCTCAATGTGCTCCACTGGG
>UZAN01040056.1:63714-92987 GCA_900618425.1 Echinostoma caproni | reverse complement strand
GCTGCTCGAGCCTTGAAAATGCGGGAGGTTATCTCCTTCGATGCGCTACCGTCGTTGGTCACGCAGCTACCTAAGTACGAGAAGCAATCAACTTCAGCTTATTCCTGACCATCTAGTTTCAGTACAGAACTCGGCAAAACCCAGTCTTGTAGCATCACTTTGCACTTCGAAGGTGCAAGGCACATGCCGACCGGAGCGACAGCACTTGCTAATCTGTCAAGTCTTCCTTGTGCATCATCCATAAATTCGAGCAAGCAGACGATGTCATCAACATACTCCAAATCGCACAGCTTTTCTCCAGCTACCCATTCAAAGAGGGCACCCTTCACGAACACCGCTTCTAGTTAGGAACGACCACAGGTATTTGAATGGAGTCAACTCAGTGTGTTCACATACTTCTGCGGTATTACTCTGCAAAGGAACAAACCCATATGGGATTCATGATTAACTGAGTCGAAGGCTCCTTTTAGGTCAAGGAACACGACAACCGTTTGTCGACGGTGCTTATAGCGTAGCTCGGGGACTTGACGCAAGGTGAAGACCTGATCGATACAACCGCAACATGGTCGAATTCCTGCTTGTTTTTCGCCTGTTTGTCTCCCCAAACGGAATCAGACGTCGAAGTATGATGAAGGCTAGTAACTTGGTGATAATTGGGATCAAACTTATTCCACGGTGATTTGCGCAGTCTTTGCGAGATCCCTTGCTAAAAATTGGAACGATCAGTGATTTGCTCCAAGATGANCCAAGATGATGGAATGCGCTCGTGTAACCAGTTGTTACGCATTACATCAGTAATGGTATCTACAAGGTCATCGTCCCCCATCTTGAAAAGAGTGGGAGGAAGCCCGTCTGGCCCTGCTACTTTTCCTTTCTTCAGGGATTGGATGAAAGAACAAACCTCTGCTGTAGTAGGAGGTTCAGATGAGGCTCTTCTTGACTTGACGTTGCAGACGCCACCTACCCCTGCCTTGATCCCGGATCGTTGGTATTTGATCGTTGGTATTTGCCGCTTTTTCTCCATCAGTGCTGCTGACTGACCACATATCCAATGCCTCAGGCGGGCTACCTCTTCAGATNCAAGCAACCTTCGCTGCGGAGGGTATTACTCGGTTAATCTGATCCCACTGTCAATTTACCCTACCACTCTGTAAAGCGTTTAGCTCTTGCCCTTATTCTGATTTCAAACTGGCACGAACGGCTGCGTCAGGTAAGCTATGATCTATCAATTGAGTTTGTTGGGATTTTCCGCGACCAGTGAGTTGGAGAGTGAAGTGCATCAAAACTAACTCATGATCAGATTCAACGCAGGTGGTCCAATAGTACCAGCCGTTTTGTACTGAGCCACGCCGAGGGTAGCTCACTGCAGATACCTAAACGAAATTCGCCATACACTGAAATTAAGACAAAATTTAAGCAATGCTTCACTCGATATGATTGACCCAACAACTGCAAACGATAACTGTATAGGAAGCAAGTTATTCCGGTGTAGGGTGACAAAAGCGACCCATATGGAACATGATGAAATATTGCGTTATTCCTCATTCCATGTTCCTAGCAGAATGAGGCAAAGACTCTAAGAAGTTAGTGTTAGAATTCAGAACTAATTTGCAACGCAGAGAGATCGAGTTTCACCATATCAACGCAAAAACATACAAAGTGCAACTCTGTGCACCAAAACATTTAACAAATTTTCTCCATCTCTCATGACATGCGGCGTGTTCTATACAAAAAACCCTCTGTTGGGCTGGTCATCCAAATGTGTCACTAAGATCTTTTGACTTTCTCTGTTGCATAACGAGTTGAGGAACAGGATTGAGGCAGTTGTGTAGGAATCTTTATCGTTTGAAAGTTTGAAGGAAAATTCCTATCCAGAATACTGAATGTTTGGTTGCGTGTGGTCAGCATGCGATGAATATGTGCCACATTTGTCAAAGTGTAATTAAAAACAACTTTTTTTGAATCGTGCACTTCCCGATCGGTTTCCTAATCAAATAACTAATTAAGGAGTGCACAATATACGAAGAAGTTATAATGAATTTAATTTGTCAAAGGCTATCTAACCCTCCGCCAAGAAACTCCGTAATTTCCATTTGAAACGGATTGGAATCAACGGCCATCGTGAAAACGCATAGGCGTTTTGTTTTGTATTCCATCTAACGGTGCTCTGATTCCGGACAAAGGACTAGACTGTGAACAACCCCAAATAAACGGTAGATTTCTTCCCCTTGTAACCCCACTTCTTCCTTGGACTATACACATAAATGTAAATATATATATATATATATTACTTCTCTCATAACATCACCATCATAAGACACCAATCTCCCTAGGTACTTAAGTCCTCATCCACTACCATATGATCACTAAAAAAGAAGAGTTGATGAGAGTTTTATATGAGGAGTGCATTCGGATGATGCAGAGCACATACCATATCTGGAGACCTCGATCACCAGCCGGCTTGCCTGGTTAGTGATGCTTAGCAATGCGATTTCGTCGATATACTTAACAGTTCTCTAGAGTATTCTATAATAAAGCTGAAAAAGAATGAGGACTTAGGATAGCCGTGTCGCACTCCACTGGAGATGGCCAAAGGCACAAACCCGACCTGAAATACGACGGTACAGCTGTTAGATGACTGATGCACCCTCATGTTCCCATTTCTAAAGGAACAGTCTAATAGTGTGGTTCTGTTGAGAGTCAAATAACTCGCAAATTTCAAAGAAGAAAACGGTAATTGTTCTCCGTGAAATTTAAAGGTGTCCTCGAAAGGGTGAGGATTCGATCGATGCTCCCATAATTGGCGCGAATCCAGTTTGACCCTGGCTGATTTTCTCTTCACGCGTATTGTATCTACACAGAATGACGGACGCCAACAGGTTTGGTGATACTGAAATTAGGTTTATTCCACTGCGGTTGTGTTTGTTGCAATCAATTGGCAAGCATCAATTATAACACATGTTGCATGTTTCCAAGGAGCTTATTTGAATTTAAATCTCAAAAACGTTCTCGTGTGAACAGATGGCTTTGATTGCTATCGACAGGATAAGGAGTGGAGTAGGAGAGAGACTAGAGGTGGCGTGCTTACCAACATTAATGTCTACCGACGCGACAAGTCAGACGTGATAGATAACCAATCTGAAAAATGCATTGACTGTTGAGCTGTTCACTGCCATCCCAAATTTAACCATTATAATGCAAGCATTTCTCCTCTATTTCGTTTTGGTTTATCTGACCTGTTTCATTCACCAACATTCACCTCTCGCGTTGCCTACAAAACAGTCTACTCAGGTAAAATTTCATTTTAATGAATATTCATCCAGCTGCATCTCTCTTCTCAAACGTTCCATAGCGAATACTTGATGTAGGCTATTTTCTTTTCAATCGCCTTTTTAATATATCAGTTTTTTCACTGAAACGACTGAATCGGTCTTTCACTGGTGTTGTTTCTCAAGATTCCTGTTTGTTTAACACGGTGGTATCACCTCACCCTTTTCTAACTAACTGAGAAGGAACACAGAAACGATCTAAAAATCTCCTTGTTCATCACGTGTAAGCCACTACTCCGATTTGATCAAATGTGAGATAACGTTTCTGAGTGTCCCTCAAATTTGAAATGGAGTCCCTAACCTGTTTTATGACAACCCTCGTTAATGAGTCTCTGGCTTCCTGGTCGATTGATGATTCTTGGCGTCAAGTTAGCATTATTCCGATCCCGCAGTCCTCGTGCTCAACTGTTCGCGTGAAACGGTTTCTTTCTATCTCACTGATCTCCGCAGCTCTTAACTTGACTAAAAGGCCAGTCAAACCTTTCCGTTGCGTTTTCTTGCCAATTGGTCTGCATTTACCTTCTTTTCTCCACTATCCATTCGTTTTGAAATGAACTCATTTGGTATTTCGAGACATTTACTTCCATAGCTTTCTGACCATTTTACAGAGAGTGTCCAATGCACCAAATTGGAGGGGAGTACAATAAAAGCTCTATTTAATAACCCCGATGTGCTTCAAGGTGTAGTTCTACTTTCCTATTGTTTTACTGCTTTTATTACTGATCCTTCGGTTCCCACTCTTTTATTCATCCAAACGCATGCGAATGATTTCATTTTGTGTCAGGCAATGTTCTCTCCTTCGAAATTTGATTTATTTGCTTATCCCAAATCCAATAATTCTCAAATCAATCTGTTCGTAGTATTAGTGCATTCAAGTGCGTATATTGTATTATCAGTAGTTACACTCTTCATTTTCAACGGAATGTTTTACTTCTGACTGTAGCCCTGCGTCTATAGTGCCCTCGGGCAATTGTCATCACCTATGGTGAACTTCGGGGGTCTAAGCACATTTAAAATTGTATGGTGAAATTGGGATGCCTATCGTTTCAGCCACGTAACTTCAGGCGATTTTGAACACCACAGTCATTTTAGTCCTTCGTTCATCATTGCGTTTTCCCAATTTGACTCTAGTGCTCCCCGGTCCTGCTTCCCGGACTTTTATAACAAGACTTAAAAATCATTCGTTGTGGTTTATCTGTAATCAGTCTTGTTATTATACAACTGATTGGTGTGGATTCTTTTATAACATAACTCAATATTGTTCATATAAAGTCTTATACTAAATTAGCCCTTAGGATTCTAACCTACGTACTCCATCCAAAGCCTCCGGATCTATGCCATCGTTGTTCCTATCTATCCACATACTTCTCTTGTTGGCATCTACCTTCTCGCGTTATCATTTATAAGAGTTCTCTTAAACCTTATTTAGGCCGACTAGTAACTAGCAATTAATCGTTCGTTACTAGATTGAGTCAAAATTTGTGTGAATAAAACAAACCTCAGCGACATTCTTCCCGTTGCATGTTATATGAAATTGTATATTTTATACGGTTTGATAACCAGGGTACAATTTCAACCGGAATGTAAGTATGTACGCTTGCAAAAGTTGTATAAACGTGGACCTCATCCAAATTGAACAAGGACATTTGCATTGTTCTACAACTTGTAGAACGATCCAACGCTTTTCATTTAAATATGTTGAACGAAAAATACACTAGGCCATTGGCACACTAAGGGTTATGACGTGCTACAGCATATTTAACTATAAAACCATATATATATATATGCAACTTACCTACCGCGCAGACGATGTGTTAGAAAATGAGTAGGGAAAATTTTACGTAGAGGATGAGATAATTTGTGCTGTTGTTCATTCTGGTTGGATGAACTGTCAACTTAACAGATCACTTCCCTCACATCAAGCAATTCGGTACCGATGAATCAAATGGAACCAGATTTCGTGTTCATGGTCTAGGTTTTAATTGAGTTTACGTTTTTTGCCCAGCCATATTTTGCAACCTTTATTACTAAACGGGATTAAGTAACGTGATTCAGGGAGACGGAAAACTTATCGTAAATCCATGGACTTTTGAAAATACTTAAACGAAAACATTTCACGAAGCCGGCTGGCTGAAGAGTGACCAGTGATGGTTGATCTGATTAAGTCGGTTTGGTTCTAGTGTTCAAACAAAGGCTTTCTAGAAGGCGAATAAGCAAGCGGTTTAGGACAGCTTATAATGGCGTTGACATAGCATATCGAACATTTGGAGCGCCCAGCAAGGAACATGGAACCAGTCTGTTGATAAATCTGTTTACAGGGAAAATAGGTCCCATTTGTATAGAATGATCGGTACAGGGGCCGGCATCATTTTGCCCATTCACAAAAGTGCCTGCAGAAGTGATCCTGCGAACGACCGTTCAGTTACACTTCTTCCTGCTCTATCAAAATTAATGAAATCCATTGTTGCCGATTCTCTGATGAATCATTTCGAAAAGCATAACACACGTTCACCGGCTCAACACCGGTTTCGAAAGAAACGCTGGTGCACTACAAACCTGCTACTTGCAAGAGATGAATGGACAAGATCATTCAGTGCAAGAGAGCAGTAGATTTAGTCTACTCAGACTTCTCAAAAGCTTTTGACAGGGATATTCACCATATATTGTTGCGAAAGCTACATCGTGGCGGTGTCAGAGGACTGCTACCGGACTGGATTGAGAAATTTATTCGACAACATACCGTATGGGTTCGAGTTAATGGTTCTCTGTCGGTACCGATTGAGGCTGTCTGTGGAGTTCCACAAGGATCCGTACTCGGTCCGTAACTTTTCCTAGCGTTCATAAACGACCTACCAGCTGTCCATAGAGAACAGGCATTATTATTCGCTGACGACGCCAAAACATGGAGGATGGTAAATAATCCGGAAGATTATGAGACCCTGTAGGAAACTCTCGAAGCAGCTATTGATGGTCTGTCATTATTGGCCTCAAATTCAACATTGACAAACGCAAGGTTGCATTGTTGCGTCACAGTAATCGCTCTCTGTACTCAATCGGAACTCAGCCAATACGGCGTGCTCCAAACGAAAATCATCTGGAAGTTATTGTTCGTGAGGATCTAGGATGTTCCAAACATTGCGCAAGGCCATAAGCACTTTGGGTTGCTAAAAGATGCTTTTTGGGTAATTCGAAGCAGACCTATTGCCCCGTTTGTTATCAGAATACTCTAAACAACACACCGAGTATGTTATATAGGCTTGGAATCCATGGCGGATTCGCAGCTAAAAGGCACTTGAACGTCCGCAGACAACGGCAACCAAAATGATGAAAGGGTTACAATCTAAGACCTATGACGAAAGGCTGCAAATTCTCTGACGCTATTCGTCTGAATACCGTCGAACACGGGGAGGCATGATCCTAGTTTATCAAATACCACATCAACCTATCCACCCGTTTAGTACTCCACTAACATTGTCCAGAACTGGTCACCTCCGAGGACATCCGTCTAAACTTCTGCTTCAAAAATGTCGGCCAGACTGCAAGCGTCATCCTTTCAGCCTCAAAGTTTGTAACACCTGAAACGCTCTTCCACCTCACGTTTTTTGTGCATCAACCATCGATTCATTCAAGTCACGACTGGATGAAGCATTAAACACCTAACTTTTCAGTATCCCTGAGTGAACGTCAGAATTTGCTATTTAATTGTACTACCAACCGAACCCAGTGTATACAGATCCGATGGGATTTAATCAACATCAGCTTTGTAACTTACCCATAATAAAAATTTAAAATTGTTGTTTGGCAGATTTGAAGTTTGTATGTTTAGTGTGGCTCGGCTGATGGTGCATGCGCTTAAAAAGCTTAGGTGGGGTCCATGCGTGATTTCGAATCTTACCGAGGCTACTGAACGCTTCACAATCGACATACAAAAAATTGAAATTTAAATTGTACGGTTTCTTCTGCCTCACCAACAACTAACCATTGCCAAAGAAACACTTGATTAATTGTTTCTTTTTATTACACACCTAATTGTGATGACCAGCAGAGCTGGAAAACCCCATAGCCACGAGGATCTGCTGCTTTTTAGTTGTGGAAAACGGCAACTTAAGTCTCGGGACCTGGAGTGGCGAATCACATAACGCCCCGATGGGTTTGTCGTGGTACTGAATTGGACAACAGCAGAGCTGCTTATCACCAAAGTTGGGTGGTGGTGCCTGGGCTCAAACCTCGGACCGCAGGGTCCAAAGCACGCCGGCGATAGCGATTAAAACATTGCGCCACCGCCACCAAATTCAAATAAGAAATTCAATAAGTATGTGGAATTTCAGGTTTATAAGTATGAATATTTGAATATGAATATTAACAGGAGGATTTCGAGATTGAATGGACGGTAATACAAATGGTGATGAAAGTGATCAGCTCGTTAACGAAACGCCTTTTATATAAGTTTCTCAATGGGAGATGTTGTAAAAATGTCATCCAAACAAATGCCGAATAAATCATTACAAAACAGCGAAAACGACGCGAACAGGCAGTATTCAGAAAAAGGCAACAATTGCTGAGAAGGATGCACATTAACGCTAACTTAAATTCTGCCTAAAACGACTGCTCACAAACAGTAAAGATGTCTTTCACTGATTTTCCATAAATCTTAACAAAAGCAAAGGAGCTGCAAACTGGGATCCAGTGTGACATAAAATTCAGCTCTCTGCTGTAGAACCTTTGCGACAGCCGTGCGAAACTATGCAGCCGTACTTACATGTCGTTTTTATAAGAAGAAATAAGTAAAAGTGTATATTCTCCTTCAAATTTATTTTAAAGGTTCACATTGCGTCAAACTCAAGCGTGAAGGCATTTTCTGTCTTCCACCAGCGGGCGCTAGTAGCCTAGTGATAACGTCCCCAAATTATCAGACCGGCGGATGTTTGTTCCAATTCTACCACCACAGCTTGGTTTTTCTCTATACGCGTTGCATGACTGTCCTTCGATGTGCTGCTTGCCTCTACTGGGAAGTGGTATCTTTGTATATGCATCCAAAGGAGTAAAGAGGCAGAAAAAGGAAGAAATTGTCTTTTCAATGAACGTCAAAAGTTATGCGTTATAACTGTATATTTGAAGGTCAGATGATTAATTGCATAACAAAACCATCAACGAAGTTTGAAACATTCGCGAGCGTATTTTCGAAGCGTTAGCCGCATTCATGACGTCAGATTCGGGGACAGATTGCTATCTGTTTACAAGTTAATTTATGGCTAAACAAAACTTATGGCTTCCTGTAAAAAAAAGATATGGGAGGTTGGACTCCATTGTCTAGCTTTCAAAATGAAAATGAAATATTTTAAGTTTCTTAAGGTAAGGAATTCGAAAATGTTTGTACAGCTGGCCTAGAAAAATGCAACGAATCAGCGTAAAACAACATTGTCTACAGTTCGACAATTCTCTTCACTATCAATCGCGATTGCCCAACTACTGAGTGTTTAAAAATACCATACCATAGCAATCAAATGACATGTGCGTGGTTGCCAACTGCGATGTGAGGTTTCATGAAACAAGAAAGGTCATGTTATTTGATGTTTATCTTTTGCGCATACATAAATGGTGAAAGTTGGAAGTACTACGTCATCCCACCGGCGCCAATCTTAATATTCTTCGAATTATTCTGGAGTTAACTGATTGTTTTCCACATGAAAACATATTTAAGAGATTCCTGATGAATCCAGACAACCGTACAAAAGATGCAAAGTGGAGGAATAACTGAGTAATATTGCAAAAACATTTCAGTATCAGATTTTTCTTTTTTCCAACATCCGTTTAATCCAGTATTACAGTTCGCTTGTACCAGTGTTCCCAGTTAAGCTAGACGTACTGGTTTCGGCTCATCGAAATCGATCGGTAGCCACATAAATACATGTAGCAAACAGCACATCATGGACACCAACGTGAATTCTCAGTGCTTCATGTCTAATGGGGCTCACACATGTAGGGGTGGTTTGTTGTTTAGGTAGGAAGTAATCATCACTTTCTATTCATTTGACCATTCAAATTTTGTGGAAATTTGCAGTTCAAAATTCAATCTTGGTGGCTATAAAACCAGCTTTCGATTAACCGCTGTGACTCTATGATGATGATGATGATGATGATGATCACTTGGACAACTCAGAAATTAATGGTGCACGGTATGGAAACCTGCAGAGTTTCTGATACAGTTCCCTAATGTCAAGTGGAGTGAGATTATCTCTATGCCCTGAATCATAGATATTCAGTGTTTCCTAAATTTACAGCAGAGATAAGTAGATGGAAATTACCCGAAAGTCTGCAGAAACTTGGTCCATAGAACACTGAAAAGCACAATTCTATCTTCAAATTTGACAACAATCCACAATTGGCTAATCAAAAAGTAAGCAATACAATGAATTGTATTGTTTCTGAAAGTGAGTTTAACAGAGCTGTACCGTGTTATTGCCCCAAAGACCGAAGTGCCGGATTATATTGAGAGAAGCCATAGCTAATTCTAAGTTGCTCAGTATCAAACATTGCCAGTTCACACATTCAACTATTCGGCAATTCATTGACTTTGCCTCGTCAAAAGAAAATTACACGGAGAATTTAGGGCTTGTACACGCAGTCTGTTCAACACACACACACGGGTAATTAACAGCCGGAGATGAGAAAGCTAATCACCTTCGCTTTTCCCGTTTGGTCTCACCGAAAAGCACCCCTCGACTTGCATAAATAATCAGTTCAAACAAGCGCATCACAGTCAAATACATTATTTTGATTAATGAGCAGACATGAATCCCACTCCGGATTTTACCAATTGAGAGTTAAAAATAAACTTGCATCAGTTAGATGAGAAAACGTGACTGCGGCTAAGGCCGCTCGGAGACAGATTTTGAGAATACTCTTTTTTTCTGAATCCCATTGATTCAAAAACCAGAGATTTATTGGGCTCTGAAATATTGTGCAGTTGCTTACAATGCTCCTACCATGAAGTTGCTAGACCTTGAAATTCAACTTAAAACCCATTAGCGGTGCCAAATAAATGATTCAGACGAAACGTTTTACAGTCTCTCGGGAGATTAAATCACGCGCAGTTTTGACAAGTCACAAAAACTAAGTCCCTGACTGAAATCAGTCTCATTGATTTACGTAATCTGATCTTACTGTTTTGTGTACTGTGTGCAATATCTGACAACAGATCACGCCACTTACTAGTTGTCTAGGCTGATTTCAGCACACCCATTTTAATATTTTAGCCCACAAATATTATCAGAGAGCCCATACTGAAACGGTCATTGTGTTCGCCAGTTGAATGCATTTACGAACTACATATTGGGGCCGTTTTCAACCAAGGATTGACAGTTTGATGGAGGGAATCACATGTTGACCGAAAATGAATTGACATAATTCACTCCTCCTCGCCCCGCCCTCCTCCGTATGTATTTACATACATGCGTAGGTAAACGTTTAGAGAAGTTCAATGCCTTGGTCAGTATTTTAATTAGAACACTACAGTATGATTATTTTTATGCATTGATCAACAAAAGGACAATTAATCACAGGCAGCAAGACATTTCACAACTTGAGGAGTTCAAATTATTGTTTCGTAGATTGAAATATTTTGTTGGCCGAGTTACTAGTATATTTGCGTTCTATCTGGGTGGTTCCGGGTTCGATCCAGTGTTGGATCGATGGATTTGCACTGCTGATGAGACCCAACCTGTTCGAAACAGCTGTTCAGTGCTTTCCAGCTTTTCAGTTCACGCATCATTTATACCACGAATTCATCATGCAAACAAATCAAATCCTCCATTACTCTAATACATGAAGTTAAAAACGGTTCCATAGCTTCAGTGGGACGCCGCCTAAGCCTAAGTAGTATAAAAACAATATTATTGAATATTTTCAAAGAAAAGGTGACAAAAATCTGAAACACAAGAGACTATGTGAATTTTTTTACTGCTACTGATTTCGGTCCGCCTCAAAACGGTAAAACATCTCTGCCTAGTGTCCTACTCTGCATTAAAGACAGCAGGTATGGGGCGATGTTCTCTTGAAATATTTCTTCATGTTAACCCACAACAACCAGTTGTATGCAATCAATTTGATTTCGGAGAATTATCTAGAGTTACTAGTGAATTTAGATCTACGCTTGTTGTAAACTGAAAGCATTATAGAAGCAAAACATGTATGGCATGGAGTGCAGCGACACGCCTTGTGATCTCTCAGCATCATAGAGGTTCAGCAAATGGGACATTGTTTACCAATGGTCAGTGATCAAGCTTTTCAGATGATCAACCTATCAACACAGCGACCATGTGCCCCAAAGCCATCGAGTGTACTCCTTTAATTGTATTCCAGGACAAATTTTGATTGGTAGCTTTTTCATAGAACTTAGTCGTAACACTATTCATTTAACATGAAAAGGAATTAAAGAAAAGGAAAACAGTGAAACGAAGAGTATTTATTGAATAATTTCTGAATCCGAGCCAGGATGACCTCCAACAACGAAGGATTAGTCGGAATAAAAATAAAAATAATGATTTCAACAATAACTAATAGATTATTTTAGTAAACGCTGCTCGTTGTTCGGTTGAGAAAGACAGAAAGACGACAAAAAAGCATACGGGGTTCGTTAAGGAATGATGAACGTGAGTGCTGTTAACGTGTCAATCCTCAAGATGGATTTTTAGTCCAGTAGTTTCTGTTGTGAAGCTTGGATTAAAGGACGTGCGTCAATGAAGTCATCCAGTAAAACACGAGATGACGGATCCATAAAATCAGCGAGTGCTTGCAGCCGCTGCTCTGAAATTTCGACCCCGTACAGCTAAGTGGTTCAAACGCAATTCATTATTGACAGAGTAAAATATGTCAATTGAATTCCAGAATGTATATTTGGAACAGTTCCATAGAAATTGAAGTTCATGACAAACGTTAAATTTGAAAAATTCATTAGAGGTAATTAAAATATGTATGTACTTTACGGCATTACGCAAACTTCGAACATTTCTATAAGCTCGAGAACCAATTACTTAAAGAAGTCGATAAGTCACTTGTGGGAATCATTTTCTTACCTTTAGAAAATTACCTTTATTTACTACAAAATTAGGGTAAAGGAGTCGGACACTGTAAAACATGGGTCAGGAAGATAAAAACACGGTTGAAACTACCGAACCCATGGACGATCGCTATTCATTCTGAATACCATGGGGCATGATGCAATGTCCTCTACTTTTTTCTTTCGATTACGTAACTTGTAAATAAGACTGTATGTGTTCTTTATTACCTTTACTTGATTACGGTTATACAACGTGTGTGATCAGTAACTGTACTCAATCACCGAAAATGACTTTNCTTTATCCCTGAAGAACAATTATCCCGACGGGGGAACGACTGGAACAGTATGTGTTGCGTCACAGATCACACACATGAGTGCAAATTTCAATGCAATGATTGGATACAAATAGGAATTATAACCCCTGACAATCTAAAAGCAGACGTTTGGGTGCGTTTTAGCGTGGCAAAAATTTCCATTGAAAATTTCAGGTTCATAATTCATAGGTTTATGATATTGGCAGTCTTCTGTCACTGTTTAACCATTCGATTTCAGTCATCAATTGCCCCTCAGAAATGAACAATAATGTCAGTTCTCGCAAAGGTCTCCTTGACGTAATCTTTTTAAAATTGAATTCACCAAAATCACGTGTTCCTATTCTGAGACAAAACAACTGACTGTGCTGTTTGTGCTCCAATCGGATGATTGCCAACAAGTCATTCAGTACAGCCCTAGATTCTGGCATGTCTTTTCCTCTTCCAATCACAGCATTCCAGAATACCACAATGTTTAGATAGCGGGGTATTCATACCTTTTAGCAGTAAAATAATTGGGTTTGGCAAAAAGGTTTGAGGATGAACTAACAGTGAATCGAAAAGAAACAAGCCTGTCGAAATCGTACGGTTTTTTACTGAGATTAGCTGGGTCTCACAAACCGAAGTGATTTTCTCTTTCTATGAATTCACAAATGGCATGCGGGCTCTTTCTTCAGATTGAGTTTGATCTCATGGTTTCAGCCCTAAAACTGGTGTTTTATGAAAAAAAGCCAAGCAGAGTAATTACTAACGCCCGGTTGTTTTATTTCTGTGGGTGGCTGTAGCATTTGTGAAAGCAATTGTGCTAATAATTGTACAGCTCCCATTGCGCTCAGCAACATCAAAAGAAATCAATATACAAACCAGCTGAATGTAATTATCACTCCAACCTTGGTGGGCGTGAGATGCTGAGAAATGTCATTTGTAGAGAGAATAATGCTCGTCTTTATGAGAATTAATGATCGTTTTAGCTGATGAGTAATCAATATGTAACGCCGGTGCCACAGAGAGAAAAGGAGTCGCAAATAAATCTAACATGCCAGCTGTATAAGGATTGTCACCACTTGTACCCATCTACCGATGATCGAGCAGTAAACAACCCCCGCATAAACAAATTAACGACTGGTGACAGCCAGTATATTAATTAGAACATCACATAATACATTTGGCACTTGGTAGCTATTATCTATCGCTATACATACATATAAATTGGCGTAACTATAGACTGATAGCTTTCGAGTTGAGACTTAACTTCCCAATGTTGAAGTCAAAGGTGATTTTAGTTGGAAAAATTGATAATTTCTACTAGGTTGAACTCGCTGTGCTCCTCGTCAGTGCGGTTATTTACCTGATCAATGGAGATTGTTCTACTTTGATGGATACAATGAATGAATGCAGTAACTTTCAGATCACAAGCGTTTGCGGTACGTTTCACAATGAGCAAAATTACTATCATCACCATTGAAACAATAAATCTGTATGTGTGTACAGGAATTGCCAAAACTTGGACTCAAAACTTCTGTCCTAACGGTTTCTAGCAGCCTAAAAACTGACTTACATGCTTACAGACTCCGTAGATATGTACCGTGGTTAGTAAAGAAATGCTTATTATTTAAGTTTTACTCACTGTAAATAAGTCTGATTATCCCAGACAAAAGTTATACGTTGCTATATTTATCCCTAAAGCGTCAGGTGGTGTTCGTCAAAGATGCCCAGCAGTGGCCAGTATAAAGGATGCATAAATGTGGTACATCTTTATGTAAAAATAAAGAAAGAGATGTACTATTTTGACTATTTAATCGCTATAATAACAAATATAGTCTCCAGCTTTAGTGAAAACCTATTTTCATAAGTATAAAAGAAAATATATCGATGCTTTTTGTAGTTTTCAAGCTTTAGTGAGGATTAGTTGTTTTAGATCGTGCAAGTGTGCTTTTACAAATACTGATATCTTGACCAACTTCCATTTAGTCTGGAGTCAAAAATGGCTTTGTTAGTTTGAGTTGAGTTCACTCTTAGAACACCATGAAACACCGCTATGACTAACATCAGAACACACCACTGATCCCAGCAGTGCATTCTCATAAAATTTATATACGGCGATTGGCCCTCCCGTTTCACATATTCTCAATGTATCGTCATTTGCCTAAACCCGGTTATTGTAAGCAACGCTGCTGCTGCATTTACTTCTACTAGTGGAGCATGCAGCGCAATCGCGCACTCACTTTTCTCTAAAATGAACCAACATATTTCCAGCGTCATCGTACGTTCATTTAGAATTCGTTCCCAAACAATTTGTAGGTTCACAGGAGTAAGCAGATTAATTTCAATCCCGTACTGTCTGTTTCTCGAAGAGCCGACCTCATAATATCAACCAGAGCGAATTTGTTTAGGAATTTATGAGCGGGATTGGCTTCTGGACACTGATGGTAAAGGAGAAATAAGACAATTCTGTTCTGTGGTGATACCTACTTGCATGGTCCATGAAAATATGTAGAGGGCTTTAGATAATTTTGTGCAGTCCAACACACACACACACACCATTTCCTCACATTTTATCATTTATTCGTTTCATACGGTTATATTTGTTGTATTAAATGCCAGATTTCTGTTTTCTCGATCCAAAAACAGAGGTTTGCAATTTTCCGTCAAATATTGCAGTCATACTAAAGAATGGTTCGGAAGCCAACGCTCATTGGTGCACATATTCTCATGCTTTCGAATTTCAGGCTTACCAAATATAAAGAAGTCTGACAATTACTTGGCAAAATGCTCAGTCTGCTTCTGTTGCCCCGAATCTATCTCGTGGTGTTTGGAAAAGATTCGTGACAGTGGCCTCTACGATAACTGTGTGAATATGTACTATCTTAATTATACTCTGGACCGCTTGAAAGTAATGACTGGTGGGTCCGTTGCCGCATTGGTGGAGCTAGTATCATGAACACCATCCGTGGATTTTGCGTCAACATTCGTGAAGACAAATGATGGAGTTGTTCTGTATCCCACATTTGATAAACTTAACACACAGTGAACCTGTACAATGAAAAGTTTATTTTAAATAAACATACATCAATGGTATTAATATCGACAACAATGTTCTCATTGTTTCTTGATGAATTGTTTCTCAACTGATTTTTGTTAGCAACTTTTAATGATTTTTGCAATGAAACAACTACTATCGCTGTATATTACCAATGAGAGCTGCTGATCCAGTTATGCAACCCGAGTTACAGACTCAGTATCAATCGTAACTCTAATAATTACGGGGCTGGTGACCAACGTTGGACAAAATGAGAGACGAAAGTGAAGGTGACTGTCAGATAGGGAAAGCACGGATAGTATTCCTTGAACAGAGCTGATTTGGATGCGGTCAAGGCGCCGATGCACTAAGTTCGTATCCCCCTGAGTGTATGTGCCTTCCATTCGCTTTCCGGCGTCAATACGTACCGCTGATTCGTTGCCACGGTTAATGATGTAATTGTCATGTCATGTTTGAACAGTGGTATTAACGGTGAGAGAACAAATGAGTATAAATAAGTGAATTTCACCGTTACACAGGAAGCGTTGCAGGTAAATTGATGATCACTTGGACATAATCATAGCAAACCACACGAAATACAATTGCACAAAATATACCAGTCAACCATGCTAACAATCTTAGTTCGAAAAGAAAATTATTTCTTCATAACTATTGATAAATGAGCATGGTGATTTGAGGCAATGAAGTGTTGCAGCGCTTTAAATACTTCGATGAAAATGCTGATACGACTTATTTGATCTGTGCAGATCAGTTGGTTGGCGCAGTGTCATGAGATGCTTGTTTACACCCAACACGATTATTCCAGGGAGAAAAAATTAGTACTGTGAAATGTTAGCTGAAGTTATCAGTCCTCACTCTATCTCTTATCATTATTATAGTCCTTTTAACGGTAGGCGGAAAACAGCCTAGTTGTTCTGAACTCATAATTTAAAGTGCTGTAATTTCCTTATTTTTGGTGTGCATTCGAACAATTGACTATGGACGATTCTTTTAAAATATTTCAGCTATTTTTATGCACACTAGTGAGGGATAAAAGGTGATGATTTCCATCCCAGTTAATCACTGAAGAAGAATCGAACGTTGAGTTTTCAGAAAGGTGCACCCGTATCCAAGCCAATTCCCATTCAGAGCACATACACATAATCCAGGGCGCATAAGTAACTAAGTCAATGAGTACAATAATCAAGTTCAATGCCACATGAAGGTGATCTGCCTGTTTCCCAACAACGTTTGTGGAGGAAATTATGGGGGTCTCACTGAGTTCTATATTCGAACTACTTGTGAATTACATCTTTATCCTGACGATAGAATCATTACTCCTGTAAATTTGATCCATTCATTTCATGTATGAAATTCATGCTTAGGGTAACTGACAAAGAAATTGATCTGCCCGATATCCTTAAATGTTTCAGACGAACCATTATGAAAGAACCTGTTGAGTAGATCGATTCTCTTGTTTTTCTCTTCACGAGTAGTGATCAACATATTCTGACACCGTGCACTCTATGTAAAGATAAATGTTGTAACCGACATGGCAGAATAAACGACTAATTGCGATTGAAGAGGAAAATAGAGTAAAAGTGGATGAATGAATGCATTTATGAAGTGATATGAGGGGAGAAAAAATTATAATATCATATTATCTCAAAGAAATTTTTTTCTTTCAATCGAAAAAGATGACAGTCTTGAAATTGAGGTCATCCGAAATGCGTGTGCGCGTGCACTTTGCGTTTTGATTCCATTTATTTATAATTATTTGTCTTGCACAATGCCTGTTTCTCGTAGAGATACTTTTACAAAATTAACTGGTTGCCACGGTTTCATCTATTGATTTCCATGTTCATCTTTCTGAACAGCGGAAACACACTAAAATGAGAGGAGGTTTTGTCGACTGAATTTAATTGGGATAACATTTAAAAACAAATCAGGTGTCCTCGTACACCGCATAGTCTCAAGCTGCACAAGTTCAACTTGCAGATGCACTAATGTGAATAGTCGGTGGATAAAAATTACAGACAACCATCACTGATTTCTTCATAGCTTGAACCGAACTCGATACACAAGTGTATGCACGCTTATGTGCATCTATGCTCTGACTGTAACACAGATAAGAGTAATACGTTCTGGGGCAGCTTAGTAAACCTGGGTGACAGTCAAATGCGAAGTGAGTGTGACACACTGGTTCTCTTAGATTCGAAGACAAAATTCACAACCGTCCATTTTACGCCAGTGTGGTAGCAAAGTATTTACTTTGCTACCACACGCACACGTTCTCGAACGCACATAGAGACTGGCCAATGAAATGTGATACTAATTCGCCGCTCCTTGAGCACGAGTGTCCAGCCCAAAAGACACATCTTGCCCGATTGTTCAGGTAGCAGATAAATCAACTGGGCTGGTTGATAGAAGTACGACGTAGTTTTTTAGCAATGCAAATAGACTTGGGCTGACTATCCTGCGACATTGAGCATAGCAAGCAGTAACAAATATATTGAGGAAGTGGTATTTGGACAAATATCGCCACAGTGGGTAAATTTTGACGAGGTCTGACTGTCCTTCGCCGGGATCTTTTAACCTTGAATGGTTGACCGGTTGAAATTTTGACAAGAATTGGCAAAAACGATGACACCGGTCCTAGGTTGGTGGGTCGTATAGGAAACGTAGAATGTGATATGAGATTTCGATAAACCAATAACTAAGTTCAGACGTAAGTGTATATACACACGAACTGTTGGATGAGTTGTTTGGACCAGGAAGATTTTCTGTGCAGTGTTTCACTGAAGCCGGGTTTGCCTCAATATACGACAATTATCCTCTCATACACATGGTTAAGGGCTGAACAACACATTTAACAAACAGCCTAGTATTTGCTATGAAATACAGAGGAGGAAATAACGACGTTTGCTTGGATGACAAAAGCTAAATCTAAATCTGATTACCTATGAAATAATAAAGATTTTTTACCCCATCCTGAAATTCTTTAACCGATTCTATTTTAGAGGTCTATCATGATCCAGTGGTACGTATTGAGTAATTTTATTGGTTGAAAATCTACTTCAGCAAATACAGATGTATTATTATACGTGAAACTCCGATTAATATGGTGCTAGTGTAATGGAATGAAAGCTTCTCGAGGAGGCTCTCATCGATAACTTAGTCGAATGACATTTTGAAAGCTTTTAATTTTGTGTTGGATTATAAGTGCTTGTTTAGTTAAAATATTATGTGCTTTTGATGGCATACATGTGTAATGATGAGGTTCATTTTTGGCATTTCCATTCAAACATGTCAATTTGAGGCTCTCTTCTGGTATTCACAACGGGTGTCTCCTGTGTAAGATTTGAAGTTTGTGCTTGTGTCTACTACAGGCAGGACTGAGGTTCGTAATCAAAAGCACGAACGTGTTAATATAGACATCCTATCTACTTGCAGCAGTTTCAGTATGTTTGGATAAGCTTTCCGATGCACCAGGTGTATAAATAGCATATAACTTCGTGTGGGTACTTTTCGAGAAATCCATACCGCCGGTAGAGTACATTTTTCATGCAACTTTTCCCAATGACATTTGAATCATGTTAAATCACATTAAAAATCTTCATCCTTGAAAAAAATTAAAATTTCTCATTATTATTTCCCTTGTTTTTACTACTTGTATTATAATGCGTTACTCTTATTATATCATAATTCTGAATATAACCATTGGTCTTGCATTCCGATCAACGCAGTCACAAGCTACGAAATTAAGTATTATACACTTTACGTGAATAACATCACACAGCTTCAAGGTTTATACAAAACTGCTAAAAAGAACCACATCAAAAAATTGTGAGCGTATGTGCGCTCACACCAACGCTTGGTTCACGCTGTGCAGATATTAACAATTATGTTCCGCAGTTTTTAACTACTGTGTTTGTAGTCGTGAAAATGAGAACAGAAATTGAGTGGTTTGAGAATCGGTTTATTTAAGAATTCCAGGAATTTATGTACACTGGTACATGAAGCATTCATTTTGCGAAAGATCAGTCATGCAAACACAAATTTCTGTCGGTTATATTTGGTTGTATCGAATATGTTGTGCTCTGCTCTAATCTTCTTTTTTTGTAAAATGAAGATCTAATCAGCCCCAGATCAGTGAACACGCACCCATGAGATTCGGCCAGTTACCATCGGACTGGGGTTGGAAGGGTGATGGAAACACGAACATTAAATAATTAAAAAATCACGTTCTTTGTATCAAACAACAGGTTCTATGAAACTGTTCTCAGATCAGTAAGCAACTGGATCAGAAAAGGTAACAAACTGTCGACATTCAAGAATGCAGACTAATAGGAGTTGGAACTATGAGCGTGAAGGATATGAGTATCCTTTTTGAAAATTCTTTCTTCAGGGGGTGATGTGTGCCTACGATTACAACCGCAATCATGTTCTCGAATTTCCTTCTGTGGTATTGAATGCAGGTTAATCTGAACAGGCTGGTAAATTTGCATAGATAATCGTATGCAATCAGATCTGTGATCTCAAGCCATTTTTCAACAGCTGATAAAAAGAAGTGCAATATAGGATTGATAAGGATTGATAGGATTGATAAATTTACTTTCAAATTAGGACACAGCATTCTCTGAGTCGCAGTAAAAACATGAAATCTTTTCAAAACCTTTGAAATTACATGGACCACGCTGATTTAGACTTGTGCTTGTAGAACGAGCATTATATTTAACTGTTGGAGTTATTGGTATGGTGTGGGTCAGCAGGACTAAAAGACAAGAACCACACTCTAGAACGGAAATAAATAAATATTTAGCAGTCGATTTTACTGCTCGGTTTACTTGCAATTTTTCGATGGCAAAATATGAATACCTCTGTATGGATTTTCACTCCAATATGTGACAGACGTTTAATCTGGTTCATTTTTTATGCAATCTACTTGTTTTTGTTTTATTTTCAAGAGCGCAACATGCTCTTACCCAGAATCAGTCGCTCTTTAAGTTTTGTTCATTTTGTGATTGCCGATTTCCCTTTTGATTTTCGTCGATTATATCATATCAGAATGAAGGAACTGAATGAGTTTTCATCGATATTGTAGTTCACATTCCTGCAAGTTTTGATTTTGTTTCCAGGCCAAAACTGCAGTGTCATTGGGTTAAGAAATACCACACCAATACCATACCACATAAATACTCTTGAGAATACTTTTCCGAAATTGTGAGTTTTCCAAGGGAAGAAAAATCGAAGGATACTTCAAGTAAAAATAGGGTACCAGGAACTGTTCTGTCGAAGATTCTGTCTATACGTTTCCTCCATCGGGTAAAGAGATAAAATGTCTCTCACTGTTCATTTTATCACCAGGCTGTTGGTTCCATTTCTAGCAGTCCATTCATTGAGCATGTACTTCCAGAAATCCAACAACCCTGAAGAATAAATCGAGGGGGTTTTTCGGGGTACTTGGGAGTACAGTGTGTTATAGCCTATTTAATACAGAGTTGACATTTTCAATTCAACTAATGAACGGTAGAAATGTTTTCCAGTCTATCATTGCAATTATTTCCTCTATTGCATAGATTGAAATCCTTTGTCTAATACTCTGCAATTAATCTCTTGAGGACGATGCGAGCATAGAATATCTCGGACAATTCATGCATTCTCACACAACAACATTCCAACGGTAACTCGTTTCTCACAAAAAGAGCAAGCCATGATAGTCCGGTAGCCAGAGCAGAGTGTGAGCTGAAGGAAAAGCTTAGTGCTCGCTATTTGCTTCAGTGTGAAATACTTTTAAGTCCTGTGAGATATAGTGTGTTTCTCTTAGGTTCACCTTCGAAATCAACATCCTTTTTGAAGTGTTTCATCAGTTACAGATTTCCCATCCAGGCTTCTCTTTCAAACTTACGGCAATATGACCTCGCATGACATTAATGTCTCACTACTTCGTTGGGGAGTTTATTCTGCCAGCGAACGTTGTTTATAAATCATAGGCATCAGTGATCCAGTGCCAGGAATTCATTTGTAACTTTGACGTGCAGCAGACAAATGTCATAACCAGTTATTGCATGCGAGCACACGTAAAATCACTTGACTTTGATATTAGTCCAAGGACTGACTAATCACAGTTTCCCATTTTAACTTTGTTTTTCATTTAGGAAAACCGTTTATTTGATATTGTCCAATCCAATGGTGATTTTCTTTTAGACTTGGTCAGAAGGGCGCATAAGAAACACTCGACATCCGAAGGGATGAAGGGCATTAATTATTTTTCCATTTCGTGATGTTGTTCTCGGTAGTCCTTTATTGTGAATGACAATATCTTCATTTTGGCTGTTCATATTTATACACTAACCTTGTGCAGTTTGGACACTTGACTTCCGCTGTCGTATTCCCGTGGTGCACCACGTAATCGGTGAAACCCAGGTCAATAATTTGAACGGCTTGCGTACCTTGAATAAAGCCGTGTACATCGATGGTATGGTAGAAAATCTCATTTACTGAATAAGTAAACAAAAAGAAGGAGAGTTGAAAACCTTCCCCGACACCTTAAATCAAATTAAACATCCGTGAATCTTGAACCGTGTCTTTGGCGCGTGCTTTTGTGCAACAACAAAACGACTTGCTCAGCGTATTTTGCTTGCCTAAAACGTTGCTCTTGTTGGTGCCCTGGAATTGACCGTGTTCGTTGTATCAAAATTTCAACTTGGAAATGTTTTTATCTTTCAACCTAGATTTTTTTCCCGATCTCATGGACGCGCTACAGAAATACACCAAGCTCAGTAATAAAAAACATGTAATCACCAATATAATTATAAAAAGACGTTGTGTTACATGTATTCGTTGAATTTGTGAGAAACAGTCGAAAAGGCATTATACAGAACGTCTTTGAAAAACTACACAAGCATTGAGCAGGCCGGAAAATGTCATTCCGTAACGCTTAAGAACTATGATTGCTTCCGTCGTTTTCCCCGATAAAGTGGGCTCCATTTTACCAAAGTTATACAAAATCTCCCTCACACCACAAATGAAGGTAGCCTTCGCTATGAAATGGTTTTATTTCAAGATTCCTGTCTCCTTCAGGGCAGTGAAGACAATTAAGAGAGAACAAATGAATTTTATTTTTTTCCACAGGGTTTGATCACCCGGTAGGAGAAAAGTGAATTTGACGTCACATATGCTTGTGATAGTTGGCGCACCACGGTTAAGCGAAGGTTGGCTCACAACATACAGAACATTAACTGCCTCAGCTTGGAATGCATACCTTGTTCATTGATGCAACTTTCACCTTGGTTCATATCCAATCTATTCGTTACAGTTGTCTATGATCTTTCCATATTAATGATCTTTACTGTATTACTTTTAAATTTGGACATGACCCGTTTTATCATTGCTAGCAACTTGAACAGAGCTGAACTATATTTTCGTAAACTGGTGTCCATTCATAATTTTACCTGTTTTCCGCATAGAAATGTGTCCAAACCGTCGACATTTTACACATAATCTCTCTGCATTTATACGAATACGACAACGAGGGTCCGAACGTTATGTGGTCAAAGGTTTTTATAAGGCCTGCAGAAAATCAAACACTGGAATGTCAACTAAACCCCTCGGTGGTGGATTACACGTTCATCAGTCCCGTCTCAATAACTCGTTGAACTTCAGTGGGATGGCTGAGGCTTCTGATGTACATATGTTTTCGACCCCGAAATTTACGATCATTGTGGAAAAAAACCACAAGTTATTTATACCTTGACTACATGGTATATTGTCCCATAGTGAGAATGCAGACCCAGTACGCTCATTTAGTGTCTTAACACGGAAAGAAACTTTGACAGTACGAAGAATTAGTCTTTTTATCTTCAGACAAGTCAAAGATGGATTCATTAGACAGCCGAATCAAGAAGAAAATAGCTTCTATTAACCCCCAGTATTTTGGTTCCTTCCTTGGAAACTGGTCATGTCATGAGCGCTGAAAACCAATCTGTGGATACTAACTTCGGCCTATAAATCCCTCGTGTGATGTAAAAAAGATAAAATCCTTTGATTTCCACATTCTGATGGCCCATCTGTCTCCGCTGCGATATTGCCACTTTCAGCCAGCTAGATAGACCGCTCATTCGAAATCAAGACTATGTTCCACGAGAAAGGCATCTAATACAAATGACAGATGTGATGACTCTCATCCGATGATCTCAAACCCTGATGAAGTTGCAGTACTCCAACAGTTCTATATATCTTTTATCGGTGCTTTATCCACTGTAAGAGAGCCGAGACATGATAGGATTTTCGCATCAATCCCGTCTCTCAAAATGCAAAAGAAAGTTTTAACCAATCACCTTAACGGCGATAAAATTGAAAACTTGGAAATCTCTCGTAATGAATGATCTAACATGCTAAATAAACATCAATGGCTCCGACCATTCTGCATTCTTCAATAATCATTCAGTTGGCAACGTGATGCCAGTATAGGAAAGTTTATTACACATCAGAAACCAGGAGCGCAAACTGCTTGACTTCTGATTCTGGAGAATAAAACCGTGTTTGTCTCTGTTCACAAGCACTTAATGATCCTACCACCAAACTAGTTTAACTTACTCCCCAGTGTCCTGATAGCTACATGACCTGTTTGCAAACCAAAGTTTGTTCACCTATCTTAATAGAAACAGTTCTTGAACAATTCCCGTCATAGCACCGCGCTACAAGGAGACATTCTCTCAATATTGTTACTTGCGTTTTATATTTGAAATCGCCCGATTACACCATCTACCTTAACCTTCAAATATGCCAACGATGTGATCGTTGATCATGCACATCAGAACTATCCCACTACAAAACTCTTATAACACCATCTCCTCGATTGAAGGACGATTAAGAGCTGTCAATTGATGTTTGATCCTACTAAATGTGTAGAAATAATGTTTCCAGTCAATTAATTATTGGAATTCATTGAAAAAACGGTCAACATTTCCAACGATTCTAACCGTTTGCTTCAGTTTTGATAGAGGACAGCTCCTTTAGCATCTCCATGTCTTTCCAACCAAAAAAATTATATTGACTCATCAAGTAAACAAGACATTGTTTCAAGTGAGAACACCTAGCAGTTAATCTCCAGACTATGTTCTATGAAAGTTCCGTTTTCTCTGATAGAAAAAATATCTTTTCATGCGTGCTTCATCACTGAACTTAATACACCTCGCTAATTTCACCAGGTTTGCTCTCCAGTGATGATTAAACACACTTTGTAAGGTACCGTTAATGCCATCGATTTTTCTCATTTATCGCTGATTGAGTTTATAGTGAAAGTCACTTTCCATCCTGTGGGCGGTTTAGTAAAACGATGCAATATACGGATACACATTATCTCTATATCTAGCTTTTCTGAACTATTTCCACGTCATTAACACGTAACGAGGTAAGCCGCAGTATATCCACACTAACTCGTAAACGAGCCCTTGGCTTACAGAGAACTTCTGCATAACGATTTCAACAGAAGCTTGCTTAAATACCTTTACATCACTCGATTTCTTACCCGTCAGCTCGAATTCCATTTTCAAGGTTGATCACATACAAACGTTTTCAATCGAATTATGCCCGCTGTATTGTGTCCCACGTTTAGTAGGCAAATGAGCACACAACAAATGAAGCATAAAGTTTATTATAAACAGCAAGTATGTAACCGGTACACAAACCGTGGAACAAGGAGGAACGATCAGCGGGTAGGAAGGCAGACAGGCAGGCAGGTAGAGTCCGGCTCACACGTTTCAATAAATCCAAATACCGTCAAGCCAGAATTCAAATAGTCAGTGAATCGATCAACCGATCGATCGATCAATCAATTTGACCACAGGCATTTATGAACACACATCAGTTAGTTGTAAGCCACAACACGCTGAAACAATAAAAGTCTGTTCGTCTGACGGACAAATGGACCATTTACTCCCCATGAACTTCTGCCCAGTCATTTAAGTTGCAAGGTGCCCGAAAGTCAATTAACAATCAATAAGTTACCTTCTTCTGCAAAATTACCTAACCTATTTATGTTGTGAATATTCGATAGATGAAACTGTAAGGCCTTTGAGTCTATTCTTTCCTAACCCACGGCGGCAAAGCGCTTTGTCGTTATAAGCCAAAATATATTGTTAACAATTTCGATCAAGTTTAATTCTTGATAAAAGTTTCACAGAAGAAACTATGAAACACCTCAACGAATGGGGTATCATTTTGTTGAATAAAGCGGATCTGTCAGCTCTTTGATGCGAATTCTTCTATATTTTTACTGGTAATAACAGCTGAAAATACATATTATTGATTGTTCACCTATAGAGTACATTTATTGAATATACAATGGTACGGTGAGAAAGGGTACTTGGGTCAGGAAAAAGTGACTAGATAGGAAAGCTGGCCGGCGGTAACGATGTTGGAATTCGTAATTGTATGATTAATGCCGTCCGGTGCCTTCCAGTTCCTGGTTACGCCTATTGTGTCGGTTATAATTAGGCATCTAAACCGGGTGCGTGGATGGTTTGCACATTTTACCAGTATTGTGGTTGCTGCTACTTGACATGGTTGTCGTCGGTATCCTTACACTTCGGAAATTTCTAAATTAGCGCCCCTGATATGTGGTAGCAATAGCATGATATATTGTCGAAATCTCGCTCGTTTGTTTATCTGATGACTTCCCAAGGAGATACAAGAGACTTAAGACCTCACAACGTTGAAATATATCTACTGATTATCAACCGAAAACTAAACTTCTGAATTGTCTATAGCCTTGAGATTGGTTCGATTACCCCAAAAAATGGCCTGCTCGCTCCCAGTAACTTGATGCATAGTAATGCTGTTTTCTCATGGGGTCAAACCATGTTGTCTTTGAATCACCACAAAGGCAAACGTCTATTAACCTCACTGGTGAATCGTAAAATGTCAAGTAAACAACATTTAGCTTCAAATAATCGTGAACTTTTCGGAAAAATCTTTTGATAGGTCTGTATCGACAACTACAGTGCAAAGTGTTCATGCAGATTTCTCACAAACTGAAAAAGGATGGGCACAGTAATTGTTGGCTTCTTTGTTTAATGCGGTTATTGAACTAATATAAAGTTAACAATTCGAGAAAAGAAGCTTCCAAGTAGTCCTTTCCTTAGTCTTCACCGGTGATAACATGCGTTTAGTTATGCTATTTCCTTCACAAAGTTTCTATGAGTATTTCTAACAATTCCACTTCACAAGCACTGATGATGTAACCTCGGCTAGTGATGAAACGTTTGCAAACAAATCGCCAAGCTCAGCGAACAGGCGAGATAGAATTCAGTTCATCCGAGCTACCAGAACCGATTTTCAATACTTTGTCTTCAGTGTATCTGTCGATAACCATGTGAAAGGTTTACTCCAAAGCTTGATAATCGCAATATCAGCAGAATAGCGACGTAAATACATGCCAATCATTTTGCTTAAGTTCTGATAATAATTTATGATGCGGTTTTCTCCGTTTGTAAATTATAAGAACGATATGAGCATCAGTATGAGATTTTTGTCACCTTTCTAATGGGTAATCTTCTAAGATTCGAGGATCAACACCGTTCACTCTCGCCCATGACAACCTACCTTTTGGATGGTTGGCTTTTCTAAATGCATTTGCCATCAATAAAATACGTGAATAAAGTAGAGTACCTTGCAGGTTTGTAACGGTTGTCTTTAATCCTGGAGCAAATCCCGATACCATCCAGTCTGTTTTTGTGAAGCTTCGAATGATATCAGAGCAAGGTATGATTAGCCGTCCTTCGCAAAACCAAATTATTGTCTCTCTGCAAACAACGCATTCGTTTATGCTTTTCCAGCTTTGAAAGTTACCGTCACTGTTCATAGCATTCCCTTCTTGCATCTGATGACCGTAAGTTATCAGAACCCCTTTTATTTTTGTCATCAAAACAGTTTTTCTTTCTTTATACATCCGGGTGTTTTCGAAAGTCAACCAATAACGATAATTAGATAGAAAAATAAACATAAGTTTCATGGATCAAACGCAAAATATACCCTATTTGGAGAGACACTACATCTACTCGGAGGATTACTACGGTCTGAAGCTCCCTACGAAAAAAAAACTGGATTTAATAAACAGTGCTTTATGCTTCTGAGTCTTCTTTCTACTGAAAAAAATGAAATTTATAAACCCGAAGGTAAAGTACTGTATCAGGTGTTACGTTCTCCTGCTCCCATATAACACAGCTCTGTTGTTTGTGGCTTGAGCTTGATCGCGCGAAGCAATGCGGTTAGCAGCCTCGCTGGAACATCAAAGATACATCAAACGCGCGCGGTGTTGCAATCGATTCACGTGATGCGCGTTAGAAATATAATTCCAAAACAGATGGGCCCTTTCGGTGAAGCTCATCGTGCCAGTTAGAACCATTCACACAATTCTCGCATGTTTACCGATAGAGACGAGACTTCCAGCCCAGATAATTATGTCACTGGTATTCTACTGACTAAAAGTCATCTGTATCATATGGTTGATGACACCATCGACATAGATATCAGCACCACCACTATCGTGTTCTTTTGCATTCATGCAGATCTATTTCTATCACATTCACGAAAGTCGAATCAGGGGTTGTTGGATGATGAATATTCCCGAAGCAGATAGATGATCATGTGCCTCTCGAGAGTTTATTCAACCAAAATGGGCATTGGGTATGAGCTTAGCGACACGTTGCATACCATTTAATCGTGACATAAATGATGTAACACCGCATACCAATGAAGGGAACACAGTTAAAAAATCCGTTTCTACAATCCACCCCCTCACAGGGTCTTGTTTCGGTATATATAGGCAGAAAAACTCCTTGGGTGGAATGCAACAATCACCATGGTAAAGGTAGCCTAACTTCTGTTCAATCATATTTTTGCTTTAAGATATTATGTTTAGGAATACTGTTGTGTTTTTTGCTTTTGGTGACGGCGGAGAAATGTCCGGATTTGACGAAAGCGATGAATAGATGTAGTCGATACAAGCAAATAGCGGATTGTGGTAGGTTTTTTGCGTATTTCTTATTTTTATCCTTTATCCAAATCATATGTTCCCTTTTTCGAGTATGTTTAGTTACTTTTAAATGAAACAAGGGAACTGTTATTCGCTTGCCCATGCTTGGTGTTTCACAGCACAGAGTGATTTCCAATTTCCTCAGGGTGTTATATACAAACTGTGACCTAAAACATTATGGAAATGGCTGACTGAGGGCAACAGGTAAACGAAATCAGTGTTCCCTAACGAGCAGCAGCAGGTCATTTGAAAATAAAATACACCCACAGCAATAATTACCGGTAAACTGTGCATATCAGATTACATTTTTGAAGGATGACCAGCTTTGATTAGCAGCTTTGAATCATGTGTAAAAGGGAACACATTGCGTCCCTTTTTATTTCTGTCGGAATAAATGAACTCGATCATTGCCACAGAATATGGTATCTGAGATAACATAAATCCGTGATCCTTCCGAGACCCATGTGAGCTGTTTAGCATTGCTATAAAAAGTAAACCTTCCTTGCAAGTTAACATC
>UZAN01040056.1:36494-63340 GCA_900618425.1 Echinostoma caproni | reverse complement strand
TGCTATAAAAAGTAAACCTTCCTTGCAAGTTAACATCCTCCATCTGTGGTTGATCAAAGTACACTGCTGACCAGGATTAACTTGAAAGTCGTTGAGCCTAGTATCTACGGGTGTACGGGGTCAATTGCTTGAAAACCGTGTATGATTGAGAGGTTTGAAAGATTATCATTCAAAATCCCTTTGCCCATAGGTTTGATCGATCAATTTACTGTTGTTTTATTTAAATCCTAAAGGCAGACTGTAAATCATCTTATTTAGTTAATATTTGTTCACTCTTTCAAGTTACAAGAAAATTATTACTATAGTGTGAACGCACAGGATGTTATACATATGAAAAGCTTTCACGGTTTTCACTGTATAAAGCCCAATTCATCTATGAATTTCAGATCTGCCGGGAGTAGCGGACTTTGAGAAGTATCGCAAGAAGTGCCGCAGATGCCACTGCTGTGTTAGTATCGTCTCATGGTGTTTGGACAGATTGGGTAACGACTCGGTATACGATGGTTGTGATAACCAAGGTTACATATTTTTCCTGAAAGATTACATAAATGCTAAGAACACAGCTCGCATTGCTCCAGTTACTCTCAAAGAATAAATTTGTTGAATAGCAGGCAAGATGTGTTTTGTAATTTTATTCACACGGGCGACATGGGTTTTACACCGGCAGTTCAATAAGCGTTAGATTCAATGGGGTCAATGGGAATTGGAGAATATTTTGAAGCATTTGTAATATTTGGCTCTTTCTATTTATTTCATCAGTGCGAAGGAAAACACTTGAAATATTAGATATTATCAAGTATAGAACACGCTATCACATGTCTGGTACCTTGAATTGATCAAATCTACAACGTGGACCTGAAACTTGAAGCAGACATTATCAAAGATATAAGCAAAATATCAAACTCACTGTAAGCTATCTGACTGTTTGAACAACTTGCGTGAGTAAAAAGTTGAGCAACTTAATCGAATTAGAAATTTTTCACTATGAGCAACAGATTACAATTTTGGTTAAAAAACGGTTACCTGGAAAACACAAGGCAGGATTAACTGTGCGTGTTATGGTCAATACATATTTTCCAGCAGATAGCCGCGGTTTCCTATGCCCGTCTGACCACCGATCATTGGTGCCGCTGTCGAATTTATAGAACACTTTTGGATGCATTCAGTCAACCGCTGTGATATCTGACGGTTGTTTTGGTTTAATTATGCTTCAATATTGATTGGCAAAAGTTATGCCAGTTAGAACCAGTTTGACATTCATGATTTTTGAGATCGGTGCAGCAAGTGGATACCTTAATTACAAATTTATTGATTGAACTGCGCAGCGTTGAACTGGCTTCAATTTTTGAATCCTATAACTTTGAAAGTTATTACCTGCAAAGAGAGCTTCTGGTGGATCATCTTTTGCTAACGATTAGGCCTGAATTATTCGTTTTCGGTATCGTCAATTTGGTGTATTGCAGAATCCTTCTGAGTAACCGTTATTTTGTATACTTTTCTTTAAAATGCTTATTCTTTTACCACGTAGTTTGAACATGTGTATGGCCCGATAAAACGGTGTACCGTAATTAAATCCATAAGAAAAAATCACACACCTAAATCATTGATGCTTGTTTGACCAAATGTTAGAATCTCTTGATATTTACCGTTTGGGGTGATCCTTTTGAATAGGACAAAATTATCCTACGACAATTACTTACTACCGAGTTTAATTTTTTCTCGGTGTGAACATTCTTTATTAAACAATGCACTGTCGGGAGCAAGCATTTGCCAAAATCAGTTTCAGAGAGAAACAGGATGCCGTAATACTGCACAATTTAATTCCAGGACGATTTTGCTCCATCTCAATACAATGTATACTACAGAAAAAGCAATGTTTATATAGGACGTTAGCATGGCAACAAATTAACATAAATATAATAATAATAATGAACAATAATAATAATATTAAATAATAGATGGGAAGTAAACAAACCATGTCACCAGAAAAAAATAAAGTAACGCAAATTTCTTATGGTTGACACAAATAGAGAGGAGCGCCTATTGTTTGATCAAATTTGCTTCTCTAAACCTCAACAATCTTGAGATTTGCAGACTATCCGAAACGCCGTGTCTCGGCCAACTTGGCGTCGCATCATCAAAAGATATTGGGCTATGATTGATGACGGGTTTTGTTGTTTTGATCGATGTCAATATCTCGCGGACTTGACATCGACTGTGTTATCTGACTTTGAACTTAGTTTGGAGTATGTTTAGCCACATGGCAACGTAGGTGTCGCTCTGTCTATCTGTCGTATGTCACTCTGCACTCACATTGGATTTGGTTCATCAGTTTGGAGTTGGCTTATATAAGGGGACATCATTTTTATAATTGACTGCCGCAGGTTTACTTCACACAATTAGGAATTGAATATGTTTCGTCGCATCTCTCCAGATGCACGCTACATATTAAATAGTATTCATGATCACAATAAATTGTTAAATCAGACTTAGACTGAATAACCCAGCGCAATAGGGGACCGGAATCACAATATTGGGTANTGGGTAAAACAATATTCCATTCGGATGTTATGGCACGCCAAACAGTCAGTACCTATTCCAGGATCGAACCTAGACCATGCTAATGCCAATAGCTTAGACTTCATGGTAGCACTGGAGTCCGGAATGAAGACTAATAACATAACCCCGGATACCAAAGAAGACGAAGGATAACTGCTGCATTGTACAGGGAAAAAGAGAAAAAATATCTTATTTCAAAAGGAACTATGGACCATGGACAAGTTGAAACATGCCAAGAACATAATCATTCTCCCAGCAGACAAAGGAAGATTGACATTGGTAGTGAACAAAATAATTACTGCGAGACGCCAGCGCGTACAAACTGATTGAAGTGGAACCGACAAAGTAAACTGAGAAAAGAGTTCGCTAAAGCATTGAGCAATTTTATAACGAATAACAACATCACGGCGGATGAATACAAATACATAACACCGGAGAACAGGAGGATGCCACGCTCCCAAACGTGCACAAAACGGAACGCCCACGTACCTCCTGGCGAAAGAACTTTATAAACTACTCGGTCATCGGGTTCCAGTTTCACAACATGAGCTAGGCATGTGACCCGTAATAATCTCGCAAAGATGGGTTGTGCTATATCATGCAAATGGAAAAGGAAAATAACGGTGGGATCACTTAGCCGGTGGCGGAGTGGGTAGTATGTTTGTATTCTGTCTGTGCGACCCCTTGTTCGATCCCCAGTTGGGTTGATGGATTCTTGCTGCTAATGATATGAAATCAGTTCAAAACAGCTGCCCAGTGCTTTCTAGCTTTTAAGGTCACGCTTTACTTACTTGAAAGAAGGCGACTTCCTTATTATAAAGTGGAGAATGTTGATGAATTGCTTTGGGGATCCTTCACACTCTTTACCTAAACCCAACCTGTGTCCGAAAACCCATCTGACTTGACTTTATTTATCTTGTTGCTTCCTACTCAGGTACTACCAGGAAAATACGGTTAGTGACCCAACTCGTGTGACATCGATCTTGTTTGAGAAGTAAGCTTCAATCTTCAGTATCATATTTGATAGATAATGAATAAAGAGCACGTATTCCAGGCTTTACACCCTAATTTATTGTTCCTAAATATCTTGCCTTTTCATCGGTTCACATTGTCTTGTCCCTCTCTTTCGTGAACTCAAGCAATTAAATTCCCTCTCACGCTCTTCGCGAACTGACTGAATTATTTCCCACGATTTGTGTAACTCGGATTCTCCCAACCTGACAAGAGACAGTCTGATCCACGGCTCGTAATGCTTGTGATAATCTTGCTGTCTTCTGTTGTCCAGGCGTATGATGATGATACTCCTGCTATGCACAGTCGGTCACTGGGTATACTAAAGATCTGAGGCAAAGGAAAAGTTGTGGGTTTGTGCTTGGGTTAGCTGAATAAGCATTACGTCCCGTGTTGTAGCGGAACAGTCGCACCAAACGATGAATTAGCCCAATAGATCGTATGATTGTCGGACCAGCATAAAAGGAGAGGTTATGCATCCTATTGGTAGCGGGTCAGGAAAAGGATATCATATATTAAATGCCAATGAAATGTCCTATCTGAAAGTGTGTAATACAAAAAAAACATTTAGCAATTCTGTGTAAATACAGCAAGCAGTCTTGAATGGATTGATGTGTCCCTCACTAAACATAAATGGAAAATTAAATGTAAATGAAAATTACATAACTGTTTCAATGTATGATGCCCCAGGGATACGAGACAGGAACGTACCGTATACAAGAACCCAATGATATTCACCCTACAGAGTGGCAAACAAAAAAGCTCTGTTGCACTCCCGTCGAAAACAATCAAATTTGACGTGTTACAACTCCAGACGATAACTCGGTGTATAACTGAAGTCCTTCGTCAACAACTATATTCGCTGGATCTTTTCTGCAGCTTAAGTGAGACTCAGAGTGAGCAAATGAAGCTTTTCATCGGAGAGTGAAGGTGTACCACATTCGCTGATTGACTTCACTGTCAGTGGTGAATAGTAAAGCTGTGATGGTGGCTGAATTGCAAACTGACGTTACACTGAGTGATATTGGTGTGAATAATCAAACGGAGGCTACCAAAGATGATAACATGGGTTAATCCTAAATTGAAACTCAGATAAATATAATTTAAGACCATACAATGAAAGAGTAAAATCTCAGACTTAAACATCCACCTAATGTAAAGTGATCGATGGCATTGGTTAAGTTGTCACTGTTCATTAGTTTTGTGGATGCCAATAGGCGAACGTAAGTACTGCACATTGGTAGTCGGATGAATGAACTAAGGACTATTGTAGAGGATCAAAATCATAAAATCGCAGTATACTATCTACCTGCTAACATTTCAGTCCGCAAGAATTATAAACATGCTGTGACCACAGCAGTTCTTTCCATCTCTCTCTAGTACATTATTGCGGTTTGGTCTGTATGAATATTTGGGCCCTTTTCCGGTTCTTCCGCAGTTATTGCTTTCAATAACACTTTGTATCTGCATGGTCATGGCACTCCAAGTTTTTTATTCCACTTCCAATGCTTGAGATATTTTTGAGCATGCTATTACGGATGGTTTTCTATTATGTTATAATTTCATGGAATACAACACTGGTAGCAACATTTTGTGTCAGTTCATTATGAATCACTGATTTGAACAAAATATCGTCTCTAGCCATCGGCAGGAGATTGCTGCTACAGCAGATTCTGGTTTAAATGGGCGGAGCATCGTTGCAGTTCTTCTTTCGACTAAGTCGGTTAGTTGATCTCTAACAGCGAGTTTAAAGCGCATGCTGATTATTTTTCACTGTCATTTCGTTCTTTTGATGTCAGCTATTGTTGTTCTTATTGATTTAGGCAAACACGCCCCTAGTGAGATTGTCCTTGATTGAGAGCATGACCCCAGTAAACTAAACAGTTTAATCGGAACGATATACCGACTAATAAAATGAGCTAAGTCGTGTGTTTAAGTTCAAGTTTCTTGTTGTTCATGGAGAATGTCTGAATCTACTTATGGGTAGGCTTTGCCGCCGAAAGCCCCAGTATGGTCTGGGGTGTAGATCTAGGGTTGCGGCCGGTCACCCTTCCATTTCATCCTTCCAAATGCTCCCATGCGACCATGCGACCTCTGCTGAGGAAGACCTACTAACTGCCTTCTCGTGGCAGAGGTATTTTCCCACCAAAGTGAGAGAAAGAAAAGCCGATATCGCGGTTGGTGGTACGAAATACACCCACACTCTCTCGGTTGTGGCAGTGGTCATCGGCTCAATTTAGTTTTGAGGTGTATTGGGCACCTTGGACGTTTAACCCCGTCCGAAGGGCGTATAATCCGATGAACTGAACACCAGCTCCCAATGGATTGAGGTGTTCACACACCGCCCCGCTGCCTTGCGGGTCAGGTTTTGGCTAGCCGAAGGCTCCGGTTATGGATTCTCCAGGAAAATTCACCTGCCCCGGCCTGGGCCACCTGGCAGTATTCAGCTCACATGCAAGTAATGGAAGAATTATTGTACCATGATTTGTTTGGCACAGTTTGGCTTTGAACGTTTTGAACTATAGTATGATATGCTTTGTTTATGGCTTAATTACAACAAAATGTTCAACGACATGACGCGGCCTGCTGTTGGTCGGCAATCGCTAATCAAACTCCATGTAGTATTTCATCATATCATCATATCAAATTTGTGGGGTGTCACCTTTAATTTTACCGGTGAATAAACAAACGTAATTCAGTGTGTTTGTGCGGTCATCTATGGAGTATTGATAAACGCAAACAGAATCCTTGCGGAATCGGTCCTTTCACTTGAAAGGCAAACAATGGAAATATACACTTGGCTAAATAAGTGGTGGAAAACATAGCCCTTATTGACGGAAACCTCTCGAGTTTCTACTTCCGAAAATCGTTGATAGCTTTCGCAAAGCTTAAGCACAAGTTGCATTCATGGTAAAATGGAAACTTGGAACATTCTGAAAACACTCGAACAGCTCTGACATCAGTAGCTCAGAAAACATAATGGAAATGAAGCTGGTCAGGTAATAATCCAAAGGCTTTGTTTGACGAAGATAGTGTTGGCAAATTAATCTTCATTATATTTTCGTCACAGTAACCTTGTTTGCAACACCCGGTGACCATTGGAGAGACAGATCATTCAGAGTCAGTCCAGTAGAGAATCAATGACATGATTCGATGTTTTATTTTGGTTCACATAATACTTATTGTAATATATTCTACAAGGACAATCATGTCACGTTTGTTACGGTTAGTGGCATCTAACCCACTTGCAAAACATGGAATCATAGCATTCATTCTTCATTGGACTGGCTCTGAAAGAACTGTCTATCCAACTGGTTACCCGAGGTTGCAAACAAGGTTAATGTGACAAAAACGCATTTTCTGGCTACAAGTATCTGAATGAACTGACAAAGGATTATCGGATACGCATACCTGACGAGCAGCAAGAACCGTAAAACCGGTCGTGTGCTTCCGGGGAATTTTTGTCCAGTCATTCACACACTACTCATTATAAAATAATCTTCATGATAGTCAGGCGATTCGAATTTCCTTTTCTTTAATCCTTTCAACATCTGTCGTTAGGCTTAAAACAATGCTACTGTCACCCAAAGTTTATGGTAGGAATATTTTCATCTATCGAGCTGAAAAACGCCTCCGCTAAATTTCCTTCTTCACTTAATGTTCAAAGGATAAATATAAGTGGCGTTATTTGGCGTGAACAGCGGATCATCGTGCCTGTATGATACTTTGAGTTGAATTAAATCCATTAGGGACATTGTGGTGGACAATAAGACTAGCAAACTGATCGTGAGCATTTGCATCAAGGAAGGTGGTGTTCCTTGATGAACGGCATTTCGTGATATCATGAAAAAGTTAACGCGGAGCGCAATACCATTCTGGAAACCCTCGTATGAATAACACGCAACGGCAAAAGGGTCAATCGAACTTGTTTGAACTGGATTTTGGTATCGCTCACATTGAGGGAATTAAAGCAAGTTCTATTAATCCCCATTGGAAATGTTTAGACATCTTTATAGTTTTCAGGATGTGTTCTGGTCGATTCAGTAGTAATCTTATCTTGTCCGAACAAAGCAGCATTACACATCATAAGAAGAACACAGTGGCTAGGAAGCTCGTTTGCGGTGATTGATCGACAGGCTAATAATAAATCACAGTTTGTCAAAATGTTTAGTAGGTGGGAGAAATCATGACAAGGTGGGAAGATAAATGAGCAACATTTCAGCCCTATGATTAGATGTTGCTCACACATTGGTCGTCACACGTACCCATTGGTTCGTGTCATCAGGGGCAACTGGATGGATGAATCTGTCGTGTTTGTTGGCCATGGAAGACCGAGCGTTCCTACGAATTAGTTTTGGGAGCGTGCGGAGCTATAGCAAGGACGTGACTCCTAATCCCCTCAAATAAATGATTGTGAAACAAGTGGATGAGTAGAAACGACTCAACCACATCAACCACTTGGTTTGATTCCACTAAATGTGAAACAATCTAATTGTTGATAGTCCTAATCACCTCACTACTCAGCCAGACCGGGTCATGGCCGCAAACTCGTTCAAATAAAGCTCTGCTCTAGCGGCCAAAATAACTCGTCCCATTGGAACAATTAAACAAGTACATACAGTAAGAGACTGCAGAAACAAGCAATTTATCTTTGAGTTGAAAGCACCGAAGTGACCTGGAGATGAACACAGTGCGAAGGTTTGCCACCAGGAATGTTGTTCCACAGCTTTACTCAGTTTACATATCAATTTGTCGGAAACTTTGTTGTCCTTAAAATATATTGATATTTATACTGGTTTCTTCTCAACGGTAGTGATCTTATTTGGAAACCGATGATGTATCAAAATGCTGTTCAAGAAACGTTCCGGTTATCCGTTATGAATAAAACCCTCTCGGACAAACCCCAGCTTGCTTCAATGGCATCATCCGTACGTATTATCCGTGACCTGATAGCTAGGCAACGAATCAGGTTTCTTTTCCGCTGAAGTGGCACATAGCTTTTGAAACGGAACTACTGATTATTACAAGATGGCTTCCTGGGACGGTTTACTGGATTGTTCCGCCTGATTGACGACTTAGTAGAACGTCCAGAACCGAGATCTGCTCATTCTTTTCGTTCTCTAAAGCGAACTTTATGTATGTATGTGATAAGTTAGGTATCTTTAGGAGTATTGACAGATTCATACTATCATCGACAAAACACCAAATGTTATCCAATCATTACTTGTATAACACATACCTGTTGTTTGTTCGTTTGAGGATGTTATTTTCCAGCTTAGTCATGAACACATTTGTGGAAAGTGTACCCAGAGGAGACACCATTGCTACCCATCTATTTGATGATAATTTTCGTGGTGGAGTTTAAATTGCATTTTGTGTCTACGCAAGGATAACAATTGTTTGAGATCACGAAATAGTATTCCGATGTAACAATTATTGGTTTGTATATGATCATATTGTATTCAACGGGAACGTTTGGGAAGAGGAAGCCGACGTTCAGTGATATTATGCGTAATCCGATTAAGTTTTATTCTTCAGTTCTGGTTACCAAGTCCGAGGAATGGTGGTTGGCGAGTTGGGCTTTCACTGGTTCCAGAATCGCCACCAACCACGTAGTCATGGGATAGTAAGGAAAGTTAAGCATATCTACGATCGGTCGTGGAAGCACATTACCTTTGTGCATCTTTGTTCAACTATACAGTCTTGGAACAATCCTTCCAGCTGGTCGGATTTGTTCAAATGTGGCAGTTTATTATATTCCTCTGCTTTGCGAACCGGAGCGTTTTCGACTGTGATGAAAATTTTCGTTCTGTTTTATCTTTCTAGCCAATTATTTTCTAAAAATTCTTGGCGTCACTGAGTATGATCTTCATTTTGTTACTGTAGTCTGATTTACATAAACAAATCAACATTGTATTGTCTGAACTAACCAAAAACATTATAAAACCGGTATAAATATTGAACTATATGTAATGCAAAAGAATAGTGGATTGAGCTGAGATCAACAAAACAAGAATCAACACGAGTCATCGCTTTTTACGGCGATCAATTTAAATATTAAGTGTTGATCCAGAACATTTTTCAATTCCAGGTTTTTATTAGGATTCATTGTGCTTTGGACGATATGTATATACGTATATACGTATATATATATATATATATATGTATATATATATATATATATGACGTATCTGTTTTGTGTAGTTCTGAGGATCCAAATATCTATTTCACGACGGTAGTTCTACGCAAAAGCTTTTATTATTAAATTAACCACCCAACGAGGTTTTTTGTTTTTTTGGTATTTTCTGGATAAACGGTACTAGATTATTAATTGTCGGAAACCCACGTTTTTACAGCACTGGTTTATTTAGGATACTAGCAAACTACCGCTCTGATTTAATAAAATTAGCCAACTATTCAAAGCGATGTATTTATTCATCGATCACATAACAACCAGTCGATTTTAGTGAACGCATGCTTACAATATTCATACAGCGTAAATATTATAGCTAACTTCATGTGGTCCACCTCATTACATTGATAAATCTTATTTCTAGAACAATTTCTACGTAACGTCTTGATTTCAACCCCAAAGGTGAAATTGTGTCGTTTGCAACATCATTCCGTATGATGATTCAAATTGCGAATATATAACTTCACAGATTGAGACACCTGATAATTTCTTCTGGTCATGGGACAGAGTGTAGAATTTGAAGTTTCAACAGATTGAAACCACCAAACTTTCACTATGACTTGGTACTAGACGGGACAATATTAACTTGATAAATTAATAGCTGGTTTTGTGTATGAGGGGGGGGGCAGCAAGGACGGCAGCAAGGACGGCAGCAAACACGAACTCCTTAATCAAATAAAGCGACCGAGTTAAAAGGACATTCAGCATTTGGTCGTGAAACAAAGCATTACTATTGCGTTAAAATTTTGACATTCGAATGTGTATCTCATTTGGTATATATCGTCACCCATAAATCATGCAAACCTTTCTGAGTAAATTGAGTAAATCTCTTATTCTGCTGTAAAGCTAGGAAGCACTGCACAGTTATTTCGACCGGGTTGTGAAATTTCCTAACCGTGTGATGACCCCGGAGGCTGGGATGAGCGAGGCGTGATGCTCACAACAAGCTATATTGTGTAGATGGAAAATGAAAAGCGATCTGATCACTTACCCGGTGGCCGAGAATGGAAACGTGGGGTCAGAGTTCAATCCGCAGCTTGGTCGATGGATTCACACCAATGATAAAACCCAACCAGGTCAAAAGAGCGGACGAATTCCCTCTATGAAAATAAAGTCCCTTTAAGTTCATCACAACTTAGCCTTCCTTTATATCGGTTGATAGTTCTAAGAATATACACGTATCCTTCATAAGCTGTTTCGTACAAACGAAGAAGAACACACGATGATGCCATTTTATGTGTATTTGATCTTACTCGTATGCTCCTAAAGCAGACTTGAATACCCAAAACCAAACCTTTTGCACCATGCTCAGTAGACACTTGCTGATATTTACCTAATACCGAACCATTTGAGCAAATCCGTTCAAGCTTAGTCCGTTGTGGATTTTCACCATCGAAGTTGGCAATATTCGTAGTGATGAAACCTTCAGTGGTTCATTCCATGCTTTGGCTTCTATCTAGACGGTTAAATTTTGGATTAGTCCAAATCGGTTTTCCTCAAGCGTGAAGAACTGTTGTTTCTCTGGCGTTTCGGTTTTACTTCTTGGGAGATCATTAATTCTTCACCGGTTAAATTTATTGAAATGCGATAGTTTTAGACCTTTTCCGACCCACAGTCTAAGATGCTTTCATTATTGATGAATAGAAGACTTGATCCATATTCCAAGTAAATAACCAGTTACCTGGAAACCTGGTTGAGTATTTAAGTACTAGAAGACAGTTACAAGAGAACAGGGCATTTGGCAAGTTCCATACAATCAATTACATGGTTCAATTATTGGTGGAGAAAACGACAAATAGTTATTCAATCGAGACGGAACATGTGTCACGTGTTTCGTAACTAGTAACTAGCTATACAAGAGCATTTTGCAAAATACCCCCACGCATACAAACAATGATCAATACAGTACGATAGAGAGTAAGTTGATCGCATGTCAATGTGAAAACTCCGATTAAAGACTACCAATAATTAAATCGTCAGCTGCTGCAAGTGCCCAGGTAACTATATGTTTAGCGGAATTCGACGATCGTCACACTCAAATTACTTAGCAGAAATTATTAAATGACGTACACCTTGATGGGATCGTGCATTGTATTGAGATCGCTCTAAAACTCGTGTGGATTTTCCCAAAAGTCATTCATACCAATTAATTTTTGCTCAAATTTGTCATCAGCTTATCGCTAGAGGTCAGCACTAAATATCCTTTTCTGAAGGCCGTAGCACCATTGGTCTTGAAAGCTTCGATTGAGATTTCATCCTCCGTTATTCGTTGTCCTTTTCGTGAACCGTGGTTTTTTGTGGTCTGTTGTTCATATTGTAACGAGAAGACGAGCTGGCTGGGAAAAGGTCTATTGATCCAATTCAAAAACAAACAGTGTATACGTTCGATTACATACAGTCAATTCTCAACCGCGCGGCGGGATGATTCATGCCTCTTTCAGTGGGTCATTCGTTGTTGGTCTTGGTCCGCACTTGACACGTACGTTGCCTCTTCTTCCGCGTGCCATTCCGACTGGTTTGACCCGATCGCGGCGCGAGATGCGTTGATCGACAGCTCCGACGTTGTGACATTCGGTGGGTATCTTTCCCGTTAGCTGCGGATTGTCTTTCGGGCTGTAATTGTCGATTCACTCGTTTCGGGTGGCAGTCAACATTGTCTCGCGAGGCAATTCCCACCGCTGCGTCTGCGCGTCTGGTCGGATGGGCCCCATTCTTGCTTCAGTCGCTAGCCAGGATTCTCTTTGAACTGCTTTCCCTCACAATACGATGCCCATAAGGAAAAACTAAAAATGACAACTTCCTGTCCTCACATTTTCGTCCATTGTATCCAAGATATTTGAGCGGATTATCATTGTTGGTCACATGGTATCATTCCTGCTTCCGAATGCCCACCGATTAGTACCATAACGAATTCTTTCAACCGTGAATGCAGTGAAATTTGTGATCAAATAAATTGTTTTATTACCGCGCAGTGAGCAAAATTAATTTTACTTGACTTGTTGACCGAAAGACGTACTCAGTTCTTTGAGAACGTAATCAGTTCTTTATTTTACAAACCAAAAATATTATGCCGCCGTTATTATTGCTGACAATTTCGCTGGTCCAATATTCATAGCTTATTGTGGTGATCCAGACTTCGGTGACGGCAATCCGTACACGACTAGGTACAGTTTCATGTCATCCAATCGCCGTTCAGGAAGCTCGACCAATGGTACACTGGGCGAACGTGACATCCCAGTTGGTACATATGATGCGTCGGCGCAAACGGTTACGTACGACGGTCGTTTAACCAATCATATGGACTATTTCCTTCTATAAAACATACTCTAATTCTGTCAATAAACATAAGCATTTTCTGCCATCAATCCCTCGTGTATTTCATTGGTGTCCGCAGTTTGGGTTGGACCCAATTCAGTTCTGAGCAGTACAGTACGGATATTCGTATACCTAAATTCAAAACTATTCCGATTACTACACTTATTTATCTGATAACAAACAATTTGCATATATATATTGTATTATTTTATATATTATTATATTTTCATTAAACATCGTCACTGTTACTCCCCCAGAGAATCCGTCAGAGCGACACATTCCCACCTAGTGAATATTTTGAAGTTTTATTGATGGTTGATCTCGTTATTCCATATAAGAAAGTTTTCTCTTGCTTTGATGAGCGGACTCATCATAAAGTAGCATTTGCACTTTAAAGGCCACTTTATATCGCCTAATTAAATTCAGATCGTCCCACCTCATTAGTAAAAGCTTCAGCAAGTTCACTAACTGATACTATACGTTACCCATTTTACATACATTTAGTTAAGTCTGATATGTTTACTTTTATCAAATTTTGCATGCTCTTCTATCATGTTTTGCCGTTATCTGACAGCTTTTCAGGTTTTATTGATAAAGACAACACAGATGTTTCGTATGACTAAATTCCGTGAAATAAATAATTTAATATTCCACTGATTAATCAAACCTTATTTTTGTAAATTTATCTTAGTTTTCGTTCGTAAATGTCACCCTGTCTTTAGGCCTATCCTTTTTACTGCTCCTTTATTCTGGTCACAAAGGATCAAATCAACGTTCATTGACACATTTCCAGTGCAGTACGTTGCCATATGGGGTAAAACGTATTCTTGCTAGTCCGTGAAAATCGACTCATAGATCGAAAATAAAGACCATTATAGAATTATTTTATTGTAAAACCTAATATTTGCATTGCAAGCATTAGGAATATGTTACTGAGAAATCATCAACAATCAAAACCGGCGCACGATAGTGCATGGTAATGATTGCAAAAACTGAACTGAACTGAACTTGTTGAGATTTTTCGATAGTTTACATCAGCCTATTTTCATTGAAATCTAGTTGAGCATCCACTCACATTTCCTTACTTTCTTGGAGAAGTATTTCCATATGATTAATTTACTGATCCGTCAGGCATGAAATCAATTCGGGCATCACAAGTGAAATATTTTCAATCCATGTGACTGGACGCGAAACATGAAATTAAAAAAATAACCAGATATGAAATTCATAGAAGATTTCAAGTGTTTCAATAACAGAACAATAGGAGTAGCGAACGCATTCGTTTACCATTCGTGTTTGCCTTTGTCAGGGTAGAAATAGAGAAATACTAGCGAGTTGCGCAAAGTTCCCAACGCAGGTTTTCAATCAGATTCTGAAGGAAACACATAGAATGAAATATTTTAAAACCTGGCATTAGAATTTATGGCCTATATCACCATCTTCAGGGCAGTGCAATGCGATTCCGCTTTTTACGCATTAATCAGGAATATCCAAGATACTTACCCTTCTGCAGCCAGGGGCATTTTAACTTTGATTGATGAACTACTCATGAGTAACATGAATGTGGTCTGTGGCTTTTGGCTATTAAGGAAATGGGCTACCAACAAAATGATTACAAATCAACATCGAACATTTGATTGGGATAAGACAAAACCCCTAAACTAACTGTCTATCTATCTATAATGTTTATTCATCTGGAGTTATCACCAAAAGGGGAAAGGTGAACCCTGTAGGACCTGGCCTATCAAAGTTAGCTAGAAGAGTCCCTGTGCAAGAACATGCAACAATAAGTTGACAAGGAAAATGAGCTTGATAAATACACTGCGATCCAGGCGACCAAAATCATCCAAGGTTTATTTAATAAGCTTCGGTACAAAGAGATTGTAAACATTCAAGGCGTCGAAACTAACGTTATGCGTCCTGTTGTTTTTATCACATTGTAGTGGTTTCCATCTCTCCCAGAAACACAATACGGTTTCCTAATTCCGACGTTTTCTGTTTTATGTATATTGATTCACCAAGGCCAACCATCTCTATACTTTGCAGGCTTCACAGCAAACGTTCATTCTCAGTTGCCAAAGAACAGATTACAATCCAAACGTTTCCTTTCATTTTTCAGTTTGAAGTAACTATGCTCTTTTCAAACGAGAACAGAAACTTAAACTTAATCATCGCTTCAGTTTAGGTCCTCACTAACGCTGGCGATATTGGAATTAGTAAATTATATATGCAAACACTTATGCGCAATTTTAAAGAATAACTGCTCGAACCTGCGATTATCTTACGGCCAGACAGGAAAATGAATTTCATCTGCGTTATACCAGATTGATAGGTTCTGCTATACACAACTGATCCCTCCTTAGTTGAGAGAAGATATGTCGATTTTGTGATCCGCGGATAAATCGCTTATTGACGAAGATTTTTCGACATCAAATGAGTACCTCTCTCGTTTCACAGATTTTCATCGGCATTCATTTTGGCGCTATTGATCACAATGAAGCAGACCAAATTTATCAAGTATGAAGGCACAAATGAATGGAGAGGTTTGATTCTGATTAAGGAGATCAGCAAAATTTATAATTCCTCTGGGAGATAGAAATCATAGATGTGAAGTTGTCAAGTTTGAGTCTTGTTTTTTTACGAAAAACAAAACCTAACGTTATGAACCCACCATCGACCAGTTTAAACTAGATTGTAACCAAATTGCTGATTCACGCTTGTTCAAGGGTCGTGTTCAGTGATCGTCATCCAGTTGATTCCTGGCCCGATGTTCATGGTTCATTAGACGATATGAGGATTGTGCGTGAAGATAAGGTCGGAATGGTGATCAGTCCAAATGAATATTCTCAATTTCTGATATACCTACGGTGGCAGCGACTATGTCAGTGAGCAATGCAAACTTGATAGTGAAGTTGGCATTGTAGGATTTCTGAATAGGAGATGAACATATTGTATATATTTGACTCCACGCTGTACCGTGTCCTAAGTGTAAGAGCTGAGAACAATACTCCTACGGAAGACGATCTTCGCAGAGATTGTGTTAAGTACTAAATAAACAGAACAAAACATTTTACTCCAACTGTTATTTGTGTAATCGTGATTATAGAAATCACTTTGACTGCAATATGCACGTGCGCAGATGCCACGAAATGGAATGAATACATTGCGTCATGTTGTCATTTATGATTGGAAATTTTTATTGTCTCCAACTTTATATTTCACTGACTATAAAAGTCGCTAATGTAACCGCTTCAGGCCTCGAAGGACCATACGAACATCTCATTTAGTTGGCAAATAGCTTGACTCAGTTCCGCCGAATGTCCGTAGTTACATCTGACCGGTGTTCCATCTAGCTCACGGATCGCACCGACTCCAGTGGGTGATGCGTCAAGCAATTAATTAATCAATCCTTCAACCAATCAATAAATTACTAATTGGTATATATACATAATCAAGCTCAATTTCTTTTTATATACGTGAGGTACTAAGCATTTTTGTTTCAAAGAATGTCAATCAAACGATCTGCTAGTTACAAAAATTTGTAATGTAACCAGAATTGAACCAAGTCCATGGACACTTTAAGAAAATAACATCACTACCAGTAGTACCGGGCCTTTTGAAGCCGATAAAATCTCTTTATCGGTAGTGATGTATTCAAAACAATAAAATACAGTAGTGCCGTAGATAGTTAAAAGGATCAATGGAAATAAAAATTAAATAAATCGCTCTTAAACGTAACGTTAGTGAACATCTACCCGAATAGGACCATGAAAAAGGATTGTCTTAGTTTAGCTCGACCGCTTAAATGATATGTTTGAAAGATTTCCTCAAAATCCTCGATGACATACAAACGAGAAGGAAGTAAACTTCTTTTTGATAGAACAAAGTTTATTTATAACCGTGAGTTGAGGACCTAAGCATTCCTAGAGGAATTAGCAAAAAAGCGTCTTTCTGGTCGGTCTTGGGGAATACCGTTGACCCCGAGAGATGGTATAGTAGACCTTCAAACTCTTCAACTGCTCACCTGGAAGATACGGTTCAGACAAGAATGCCAGGAAAACAGGTTTGTGCAACCCAAATGGAATTATACACCGCTTGAGAGAGATCGGAGCACTCAGTACCTGGTACTGGTATGTGCATGGCAACACGTACTGGGGAATACTTCATGATCAGCCATGGAAACGGTAAGATAAATTCAAGTGTCCGAACAGCATTTATACCGTCATTGAAAGGACTCATAATTAATAAGACATGATCGTATTCAACGGAATATGAATTAGACACTTGATTAGGGATTGCAAGTGCCTGGGATTATTGTGGAATAAAAGGTGGTACGTCTGAGTGCGACGTTGCTTGGCCGCATTCATGCCGTGGGAAAATTATAGGTTTAACAGTACCAGTATCATGATGAAGGATTGTCTCTTACCATAGAACTTTACCAATGTCTCCGAAACATATGGAATAAAACAGAAAGGATAAAAAAAATTACATTTATTGCATTGTTGTCTGGCGTTCTCATTAGTCATTGTATAAACTTTGTTTGTTCTGCGAAACAAATAACATATCTGCCTGAATAGAAATGAACAACAGGAAAAAGGCTGTCCACAAGAGTCCTTTATGCCGAATTCCCGTTGAATTTGATCGTCAGTGACAGAACTGGAATGACGGAGTTCGTCATTTCTCTGGATGATACTTAAAAGATTTTTTGAATTCGGACGCATTTTGTCACAGTTGCTTATCAGGTTGTTTGGTTGAGTTAGACAAAACCCATTTCAAATGTTTGTTGTTGCTCACTTAACATCTTGATGTTGTTCATAAATTATTCATGTTTCTTTACATGGTTGATCCGACTGCACTAACAACCTCTGTTTCAGGTTGGATCAATTGTAAACAGCAAGCAGGCGATCAGTAGTTGTTCGTTCAACTGATTTCCATAAGCACGCTTTGAAGCTTGAGTTTACAGTATCAGAATAAAATCACGAGCCGATTGATTCTCCGACGCAATAAATGAATCATATCTTACTCCCTCTCTAATGTTACGACATAGATTGGCTGAGATGTTAGAAGAGTAAATCTTTGAGTTTCTCAAATGACATACTCACAGGCGCAATATGAAGTGCTAATGGGTTAGCAGTAAATAAGAATAATTTCTCAAAGAAGTGCAAAATTATGTCGCCCTCTTTCTATCCTGCAGTTTTCTTGGTATACACTTAATTTAAAAACGTTCATCGCAACCCTTGATGAAAATAGTCTACGAGGCCAAGAAAATGCCACCAATCCCAACTATCCCAATCGACTTATTTTCATTGCCAACAACTAGTGCCCATCGACCTTGTCAACTTATTAACTAGATTGAGAGGGGGAAATATAAGGGTTTGTAACTAGACTCTCAAATAATCCATACCAGCGTGTCACAACGAACCACACTTCTTTTGGTTCAAAGCATTTTAGCACCGAATTCAATAGTAGTGACAAGAGCACATGACAAACGGAAGGTTTTGGTTCCACTACTTGGGTAATCTTCTATGGGAATCAGTACTTCGCGTGATCAACGGCTCCTTTGTTTCAATCAATCCATAATCCCACTTTCACTGCAGAAGGGGATAAACACAGTAATTATACCCCATGCAAATTTGGACTAACCAATGAGTTCTGAATTTCTCCTGATTGCTTATACCATTAAGAACTACAACTATTCTCAGAATTGCAGTACAAATCCGAAATTCAAATATTTTCAAACTATTTGCTCCTTACAGCGATAATTTAAATGAATGACATTTAGGGCGTTTGCTAAACGTTTCCCAATTATCCTAATCACATTTATTATAAAGGCCTATCAGTTCTAAATTGAGCATCAACTCCTAATAGTTTCATTAGATTTTTGAGTGATTAGTACGTTCACTGGGCTATTTATAATTATGTATTGCCTGTTGTCTCTGCATCTTTCTTTTTTTCTCCCCGGAACTGGCTATCCTTTGGACTTCACCCTCATACACAATCCCCAGTTCATTCATGCATTTGTACACTCGGAAGCACTACACTTGAGTTTTGTTCTTATTAGAGCTCATCGACAGTGCATATCCACCCTACGTATGGTAGGCTGCATGGCTGACTGGATGAACTGAGGATTGTGTGAAGGCTATCTCTGAAGGATAGTCAGTTCTATTATCTGGCAAACATCTCACAGCACTTCTCACAAAAAACTGCTAGTTAAATGCAAATTTCCAATCCACTATTGTCGGTTTGTGGTCAGTCAGTCCGTAACCCGCATGGAAAACCTGAATACGGTGGATAGCTTTGATTGGAGTAAAAGACAGTCAACTGTCTGTCCTCTTTGCTGTCGGGTCAAAGATGAACTAATTGACTATCACTGAAGATGATCCCTGTACAAATTGGAATTTGTAATATGGTTCAACCCTGGTTTGAGTTGTTTGGCTTTTACTGTAAGAGCCGCGGATTACTCATGAAGGAGAAGTCGAATAATTGTCGGTTCAAATCAGTTTCAATTCAAAATTCCTCAATTCGCGTGACTTTTGTGCGTTGTTAACATAGTACTGTCTCGTATATTTGCATAAATTAATTCATCCATGCACTATTTGGCAGGCACACTTAAATACATGACGTAAACCGTTGAATTCACCATGTAACATGTCACACTTTTATATGAATCAAGTCAACATCCAATCATTATGTGTAGTAATGTGGTATCAATCAGTTCTTCCGAATGAATTCTGCGAACTTTACCAGTAACAAATGATGTGGTTTGCCGCTCTTGGAACGAGAATATACCAAGTATCGATACTAATTTATTATAGCTTTTATAATGCTGAATCAAATATCGTTTCTTGAATGCCCATCAGTCGCACTATATGATGTCTCTAACATACGGATTACTTCTGTTCTGATTAAATTATTAAAGGATGATAAAATAAAAAGCAACGTTTATGTTCGTCACTGATAAAAAATACCATTATTTCAAACGTATCAAGTTAAACGTTGTCATTTCTACTCAGGAGCAACTGCATTTTATTAGGGGGAACAATGTGATTTGTCGGGATAAAACCTTTTGTTTTGTAATCGCGATTTGAAGTTATGCTTTTATCTAATTTCCAATAGTCTCTTCTTTTTCTCCTGTTTTTCGGGAAGGGGCAGCGGGTGCATGTACACAAACATGCAGACAATCAGTGTTGAATAACCGCAAATGCCGCGCACGCGCTGGCAGTAGATCACAACTGAATTCAATAAAATTGACAGAAGTACGTAATAGAACGGAATTCCCTTCACTCAACACGTTTGTTCCGATCGTATATGAATGAATGTTGCACGCAAACATTACTTTTTTTCATTTTTGTAGAGCTTTTAACGCAATCCACTTTCCTAGTTGTCGTTTGCTTTCATGATTATGTGGTAATAATTAAGCCAAACCGATTAATATCTGTTTCACATAAAACTTGACACTGAAAGTGGACAGATAAAAATCAATGATATCTAGAAATTTCTTTCAGTATAAGGGAAGAAAATTTATTAAGTAGATTTCCCACGCTTTGATGGAGTACTAATATATACTGTAGACAAACGCATATAATCCTAATTAAGTGAGAACCCGGAAGGTGTAGAATTTACCATTATCTTGCATTTGCAAAACGTTATACACAGAAGTTTTTAACAAGTATTATGCAATAGAAAATGTATTGTAAACAACAAGAGCGCACTAACTTTATCCATCATTTTCTCGCGTGGTTTCATTATACCTGGAGGGAGATGTGACAAACACCTTTAGTGTCGAATTAACTTGTAAAAGAACGTAGAATTTCATCCGGTTTTCCTTTTGCACTGATCTTCAGTTCCAGAGTAATGGTAATGGATGAATTTTCTTTTGAGGCGGGAAGAAAATATTGCAACTGACATAAATTGATGCAGCCTCAGTATTATCTGGAATATGTAGCAATAGAGTTCTTATGCAATGAAACTAAATGGAGATTAAAGTATCTTCATCAGACTCATAAGTATTAGTTCTAAGTTCAGCACTTGGACTCGTTTTGAGGATTGGTTTGAGTATATGTTCTGTTATGCTTTATTTATCTACGCTATTAGGTGGTCATACGAGGTTTTCTTTCACAAAGTTGCATGTTGCACTTTAAATTGCACTGCAAAAATTCTCATTTTCTTTTTTCTTGTTTTTCTTTTCGTAAGTAAGTAAGTTGATTGAAATGAGTATCACATTCATTCCAGTCAGGCAGATAGCGATTTTTCGTTCCACGTAATGTGAAAATACAGGGGGCAGCAACTTCTCTTAGTAAGAACGGAGCCTCTGAATCGAGGAACGCACATGCTAAGTACCGAAATTATGCTTTGGGTAATCATCATGACAATCTGTACCTGGAATACTAACAACTAAACCTAAGCGTACTAGTTGAAACTGATTTCGAAGACATTCCTTTGATAATTCAGCCACAGAGTTTATATTATTATTTAATATATTATGAAAGAACTCGGGAATGAAACACGTGAGGGTAAACTGAACATATTAACTGCCTGGTTGTACATCTTTACAAAAATGTGCAAGTCACACTAATTATTATTATAGGAATAGTGAAATTTTCGAAAAATGAAATGCAATTTTATTTCGCTAAGGAAGTGACGATTATCTCTTGGTTGACCAAACGCCCGACCAAGTATCGAGCTACACTATTTCTGTAAGGGAACTGAGTTGATATTGAGAAGGAATTCTGGGATATGATATGGCTTTTACGGTTCTCGGACGCAAATAGCGTTGAAAAGCTTAGAAATAAGTCTCAACCAAAACAACTTTATCAATTCCAATGTAAATGGACAAAAGTTAAGGGAACTTCAGAATAAGTTGAAATCCTTTTCATTTAAACCCGTTATAACGTCGGAGAGCAGTATAACCAGTGTAGAAAGAGGAAGAAAATATCAAATTTACCAATAAATTTATGTGGAACGGTCGTTTTCTTGGGCCTGTATGCATGAAAAGACAATTTTCGAACTTTTGTAAAAGCAACTTAATAACATGAGGACACTCAGATTTGAGGATGCCTCGGCTAATAACTACAATTCCAGGAAGATCACCTGCAAACGCGAAATAACGGGGGCCAGTGGCGGTATGAACGAGAACATCATGACGCTTACACACACGAGATCAGTTCATACACCAATCATGAAATGCATTAGGACCGTTCATGAAAGCCTAAATACTCTGAGCTGCGAAACCAATCATTACATCATCAGCATGCTTTCAGGCACTAAATTTATGGGGTAAAGGGCGATTCTTTCAGTTCATAGAAATGCAAGAAACGGGTCAGAATTATACCCTTGAAATACACTAGAAGCGATATTCATGAAGGCTGAACTCATGCTGTTAACTGTCAACTTCTGGGTCCCACGGGTGAAAATCTCTAAATTTCATGTCAGATTACTACGAAAAAGACGTTCATCAGACGCTCTTCCTTTGGTAGAACGAAAGGCGTTGGCATAATCAAAAATCGTCAAACGGGCCATACCTGCACTTTTGTTGTTCCAATCCGGGCTAACAAACAGATGTCGACAAATTCAGTAAAAGTTATTGCAAGCCCATCGGTGTATGCCTGTATCAGTAAAGGAGCAAGTATATCAGAACCATCATTTTCCACTTTGAGTCCCCTCAAGCTCGACATAAACTTGTTTGGAGCAACAGGCCTAGTTCATTCATGGGTTTCAAAAAAGAAGTTTCGAAGAAGCTTGAGGAAGGTACGGCATCGAATTGTTGTTCACAGCCAACGACAACTTTTATTACCCAAAACGGTGTCCATGTACATTCTGTTCAGGGGTCTTGCCTCAGTTACTTTACACTGTTGTGCCCACCAATCATGTAAGCAGTATCTGTGGCTTTACGGCTTTGCTAAATGAGGCGGGAGGAAAACCTATCAGTTCTAATATAAATTGGATAAACTGAAAAGGATTGTCCTTAGCAAATCATCAGCATGACACTCTCCATATAAAAGAGACTTCATTTTTGGGAGACACATAAAGTCGGTGGAAGACATTACGTTCCGGAGCCAAATAAGTTTTCAGGGGAACGATTTCTCTTCCATTAATTACGAGAGGCGGGTAAGAAATGAAGGTACTGCTGTGCTTTGTTAAATATCTTTGGGGTCTAGAAGAACTGTGCGGTGGTCGGAAGTGCTAACCTGAGCTCGTTCAGGAATGTGTAACAAACTAGGATGATATACCCCATCAACATAACCGTTAAGGTGGATGGAAAAAATGTCCAAGGGTTAGTACATCTAAATGTAGTTAGGAAGTATCGAAGCGACTCAAGTCGCCGACAGTAGCAATATCAAAATCATTCAATGAAAATACATCATCCTCAATTCATCGTTTTAATTAGGTTTCCTCCAGTAATAGGACTCCAACATTTTGGCATTGATTACGATGCACGAGATTCCCGATATCCTCGATTTTCTCACAAGCCATCAAATGGTACTTGACAAAATATAAGGCAAAGTCATGCTTCTGATGGTCCTTCATCTAAAAGTAATCAACCAACCACTTTGATGCTTATTGTAGTCACCTTGACTTTTATGTTTTAACTGTTTGTGATGATCCCATATATGATAACTAACAGCCGAAATCTGAACGTGAGACACAAAGAGATTTCATAACTTAGGAGCTGAAACATTTGACCTTAGTAAGTTGGTGAATTTATGCGAAAGTGCAAAATCGAGAATATCGATTGCATTTCCGTGAAGGTAAACTTACATCGCTGGAAGATAGGACAGCATCATTGAACCCCCAGTTTCTCCTACGTAATGCCATTTAGCACTCGGCGTCCCCTGATTAGTAGTTATTATGCCAAAATAGTGAGGAAGAGAATATCATTCTACAAGCAGAAGCTCTGAGACAATCAAAAAGCGTCTAGTCAGGGACCCAGAAAAATGTAAGCAACAATAAACGACTATGCCTGAATGAATAACACAAGTATAAGGCGGGCATCAGCAAGAACGTTTAAACACTGAGGTGATTTTATATACAGAAGCGCAAGAAAGATCATACTGCCCACCTCACGCGCCTTGTCCTTCAGCCCTTCTCGCCTCAGCGTCAGGAACCCAGATTGAGCCAAGTGAAACTGAAAAATGAAGACGTCAGAATCCTTTATTTTCTAGTTCCAGTCAGAGAACTAGTTCGTCTAAGATAGTAATCCCAGCTAGCGGATCATAGACGAGACGCATGCATTGTACAGCTCATCTAAGGGCTGGGAGGGAGGCGGAAAACAAAAGAACCCTGTTTATTCACGGAGTCACAGAACAGAACTCTGAAAAGAAATCCGTATGTTACCAGAACAATTACAATAACTTGTCATCTGTACAATATATACTAAAAAGAAAATGTTGTTACCATGCCAATCAGCCGGTCTCCTTGTTTAGCAGACTATCATGGTGGTAATCCAGGGACAATGAAAGCTAACGTTTACGCTAAGGAAATGGACACCGCCGTTTTGCAGTTATGGCAGGAAAGGGAAAATGACCACCCGAAATGCACCTGAGACCACTGCTGAATCCTAGATCCTAAAATAGCCCACGATCTGATGACACTATCAACATACTCTCATCCACGGACGAAATCATCAAAGTCTCCTAAAACACTGGATTGTTAGACGACCACGCAAAGATACTAGTTCTAACCTGGAGGAATATAAACTTCGATGATACTTAAACTGTTACTAGATTAATGCTCAAGGATTCCTCAGCAAATGCTCTTAACTGAAATTGTGCTTCCATTATGACCAGTGGGCTTTCAAAGTTGTTAATTAACCGTGGCGTTCGGCTGCAATTATTGGTTTTAGACTATACCAAACATGTTTCTAGTCCGATGCAATTGTCTACACGTGGCGGCAGTTTCTTACCTTATGCCCGCCAGTGTGAGGTAATTATTCATCCGGTTCTGGCTCTCGACACACTGATGTAACGTACCACTGTCCACCTGCGATCAACGTTTTATTGGCGTATTCTATCCTCCTCCAGGCAGCCTTGTTTAATCGCATCAGGGCTTTGACTGCCGCAATGAAAAACTTCGGCTTGCTTGATGGCATCTTTGGTCGGATTGAATCAGCACTGTCCCAGGTTTGCTGTCTGTGTACATCCGATCGTGCACAGAGTACGCCATCCAGGCCTAAACTGTATTGCAATTCCAACACATGTGTTGTTTGTGTGCAAGAAACATGGCTAAACCAAAACATCAAAGACGTTCTCATGCGAATAGAAGGGTTTGATTGCTACTGGCAGGATAGACAGCGAAGTTGGAATAAAACTGGAGGCAGTGTGGCTACTTACATCAATGTTTCCTGCTGTGGTAAGTCAGAAGTTATATTTAACTACTCTGAAAAGTGCATTGACTGTTTGTCTGTTCGTTGTCACCCTAAATTTTCTCGTCACAAAAGTACAATCATCACCAATGTGTATATATCTCCCTCGTGCACTCGGACCGACATTTCTGCTTTCTTTCATTCCAACATTCCATTTCTAGTTCCATTATTAGATGAAAATTTCCACTTACTTGTTGGTGATTTCAATCATGCAAGCATTTCTCCCTTGCTTCTGTTTGGTTTATCTGACCTTTCTCATTCTCCTACCAGAGGCAGTTCTGTGCTGGGCAGAGTGGTCACAAACCATCCCAAATTATTCTCTCTCATACTAATGGCCCCGGTTTCTACCGGTGACCATAGTATTCTTTCTGTTAGACCTAAGGTATACTCTCGCATTTCTTATCAATCATTCACACGTTCTACTCAGATAAAATTTCACCTAAGAGAATTTTCACTCAACCGTATCTCTCTTCTCAACCGTTCCACTGTGATCGTTAAGTCTTGGTTTGGTTCTTGTCCTTCGCTTTTTAAATCTATCAATCTGTTCACTGACACGATCAAATCAATCTTTTACTTGTGCTATCCAATGAAAACCTTGTTTTATTTGTAACGGTAGAATCACCTCACTCTTTTTGAAATCACTGAGAAGGTACAAAGAACTGGCCTACAAATCTCGTCTTGCCTCACTTGCAAAGCATTATTCGGAGTTAATCAGGTCCGAGACAACGTACGTCAATGCAATCTTTGCCGCCCAAAGTCTGCGAACGAAGAACACCAGGCTCTTATGGCAAGGTATTCGCCTTCTCTGTGAGCAGAACAGAAAACATTCTAATACCTCTGTGGGTGTCAACAGCCTCAACGCCGCTTTCATCCTCCTGTCAAACGAGAGCCAGATTCCCTCATTCCTATGCAAGGAATCCAGTTCAGTGCCTTTTTCCAATGATTTGATGTTTAAGCCTCTTCGATCCTGCAAAGCATCCTCAGCTGCAGGCCCTGATGGTCTTCCTCCGGCACTTCTGAAATTCGGAGAGGCTTCCCTAACCAATATGATGACATCCATCATCAATGAGTCCCTATCTTCCCGGTCCATTCCTGATTCTTGGCTTCCAGTACCCATTATTCCGATCCCCAAATCCACGTCCTCATCTGTTCTTGCGAAACGGTTTCGTCCTATCGCGTTGACCTCAGCGGCTCAAAAGGTAACTGAAAAAGCCATCCTGAGTCGGTTGCAGTCAGACATCACAATTCCCCATGACCCCCTTCAGTTTGGATATAAACCAAACAGGTCCACATTGGACGCCGTATCCACTCTAGTGCATTTTGTCTGCAAGTCATTGAACCATTCGGTCAAGTCTGTCCGTTGTTTTTCTTGACTATTCGTCTGCGTTTGATTCTGTTTCCCGATCA
>UZAN01040056.1:18161-35353 GCA_900618425.1 Echinostoma caproni | reverse complement strand
TCTCAAATGAACTACGTCAAATGCTTTGTACATGATACGTTTATCACCGATTATTTTGATTATTTTCATTCTACGTGACGAACAGTGTACATTATTAACTGAAATGTAGGCATATATAATTACAAAAGTTACAAATACAATACAATACAATACAATAACGTGATCATAAGATGCTAGAGCGTCTAGAAAAGTTAGTCACAACGAGAATCAAGGGACTGCATTGCTTCATCTACGAGGAGAAATCACAATCGTTGTAGTTATTTTCTATTCTGTAACATTTTCCATTCTGTAAATTTGAGATGGGATTTCTGATTTTTGAAATATCACAGAATCCGAACCTATACTGTCACCTACTGTTCATGTTGTCACCCAACATCTGCCTCAAGGGACACCAATTTAAGTTTATGATTCCACAGTGTCAACTGGAGTGTGGCGTCAATATTTAACTTTGGCGTGTGTACCTTTTGTAAGACTGTAACGCTTCAATGGGAGAATTGATGATGCTCTGGCACACCTCCTGCACAACGAGACAGGCCAAACTGTTGAAGACTACGTCATGTATTGTATTCTACCCGGAAATGAATGAGACAATTATTTGTTTTTGACGAGAAACAATTCATTGTGTAAATATCCCCTGAGGATAAAAAGTATGAGTTTACTAGTTAATCCCGTATTAACATTTTGATGCTAATTTAGCTTCAGAAACAAAACTGTAAAGGAAAATTCGCTCAAATGCCGGTACCACCACAGAAGTGTAGGCTATCGGGCGTTATTTGCCACTCTCTTCCTTTGGAACAGGAGTCAACCGATTGAATCTTCAAATGTTAGAAATCTTACAACTAGACAAAACCAAAATAGAGACGTTGGTTGATAGAGGAATCAGCATGCTCTGAGTGACTCATGATCAGAAACACTTGTCTTGCTTTCCCATATTTCTCTTATTTGTGTGGGCATCGGAGGGTTCAACTGGTAATGCAAAAATAGTTTCAGTAAAGTGCAGTAGTATTGTATAATAAACAAATTGTTGCATTGCAGAAATAAATCAAGAAAGAATCAATTTACCTGTCTGTGTAATTTGGTTCAAATGCCGTTTGTTACTTAACTTGTTTTCCTGAAGATTTCACTTATCTTTCTATGTAGAATTCTATTTCCTCGGAAAATCTATTACTTCAGTTTTCTTTTATTATGGCATCAAAACTGCAACTAGATTTTTAATATATTTTCTCACCGGTGAAAGTGGGTTGACTAAGTTGCAAATTCTTATTTGTAGGGTCTTTTCAACATTTTTCATACACCGGTGTGAACTAAATACGAACTAGAGACTGTTTGCAATACGTAACCCCGAAAGAACCATAGAAATTCAATAAAACAAACTATGAGAAAAATATCTGTAAAGCTTAGTATATCTACACGAATCATTCCGTAATTCAATAGTTACATGCTTCTTGTTAGGTCAGGTAGTTACAGGTACTTCTTATAAATGCTGGCACTGGAGAAGAAATATCAAAAGCAGAGTCTGTGGATAAATGGGAATGATAAGGTATATGAAATATGATTGATGGGAGAGTCGTCTAGAATATAAATGGTAAAGTTAATCCAGGAGTTGATTTGGGTTCTGTCACATGCTGCTTCGACTGTATGGCATCATCTTCACTGGGCCACCTTTAAAGTGTAACGTGAAGAATGTTGCTGAAGTTTCTTTTCTGTGCACAACTGCCGAAGTAGTTCACTGTCGAACTGTTCGCTATTAGTTACGAGTCGTTCCAGATAAGGTTTTAAGGAACTCTTATAAATGACAAGGTGAAAAGATAGATACCGAAAGGAGTGCGTGGATAGACGGGGACGATGAAGGGATAGATCAGGATGTAATGGATGAAGAGGGTCATGTATAATCCTAATGGCAATTTTAATAAAAGATTTTATGTGATCAGTATTGAGTTACCTAATAAACGAATTCACACTGATCGGTTTTACACAATTGATTATAGCTAAATAACGATGAATGGTTTTGAAGCCTTGTTATATGTCCGGGAAGTAGGACCAGGAAGCAACAGAGTCGAACTGAGGAGATGAATTGGTGAGCGAAGAATAAAAGTGACTGTGTTTTTTGGAATAGCCTGAAGCTGCGTGACTGAAAGAAGAGGCATCTCAGTTTCATCATATAACCCTAATTCTGTGTAGACCACCGAAGTTCACTATCGATGTTGACATCCAGGTGCTTGACAGACGTAATTTTGGACACAGGTTAACGGTAAGTATAGCGCACTCCGTTGGAAATGAAGAGCGGGAAACTTGGAGAGGCACCTTACACACTTTAATGTGCTACTACTGTTGGATTTGGGATAGTAAATTAATCAAACTCTGAAGAATAGAAAACTGTCTGACACAAAACGACATTGTTGGTATACATTTGAAAGAAGGTAGGCGTTGGGACCGAACGGTCATTGATTACAGCACAGAAAAGATAGAGAGACGGAAATACATCTTGAAGCACACATGACTTAGAGTCAAAGTCAAAGTCAAAGTTTTATTATGGGAATAGCTTACAAGCTGGTGCTTCTCTTGTCCCATAGGATGTTTACATAGATGAATCGTTACACATCAAAAAAGGAGTCACATAGGGATCCGGGTAGGAGATAGAGAATGTAGGCTACAGTGAATCCCGTTTGCCTTTAGTGTACGAATGTGAGGTGTGCCAAGATTTTGTCGACTCTCTGCTTGAAAGATTCAATAGTGGGTGCACAAACGACATGAGATGGAAGGGCATTCCAAGATTTGCATACTCTGACAGCAAAAGACTGGCGCCGGCAATCCAGTCGAGACTTTGGAATCAGTAGTTTGAAACGGTGTCCCCTTAGGTGTACATTGTTCGATAACATGAGAAGCGATCGACACGGATGGTTTGGGTTCTTCAGTATTTGATACGTCAAAATCAACTCTCCTCGAGTTCGGCGATACTGAGCGGAATATAGTCCCAATGATCGCAATCTATCCTCGTATGACAGGTATTGGAATCCTTTGACCATCTTGGTGGCCACCCTTTGTGGACGCTCAAGCATCTTGCGATCACGCTGAAGCCATGGACTCCAAGCTTGGATGGCGTACTCTGTATAGGTACTCTGTATTAGGTAAGGGTTTGTATGTACTCCTACCCCATTTGGTACATTGGACCCTTACTGTGGAATAGTCAAAAAGTCATGGAAGCAACGGTCTCGGATTGCTAAATGACTTAAGTTTGAAACGAATGGATGAACATGAAACGGAAGTTAATACAGACAAATAGTCAAGAAAAACAACCATCAGGCTTAGCTTAACTGTTAAATGAATTAGTGATAAAAAGGATTATTATGAATAAGGTGTCAGGTGTAAAACTGATCATTTTATGAGCAAACTTTACGGAGTCTTGGAAATGACTGCACGTAATCCGGGATGCCCTTTTCAGTCAGCTAACGAACTACAGAGGTTGGCGCAATGGGACAAAATCGTTTCGCAAAAATATGTTAGGACGAACACTTCGGGAATGAAAAGAAGGTAACATGACCCGAAGAATTAAGAGTCGACCGGGAAGACAAAGAATAATTAACGAGAGATATCATTAAATTTGAGAAGCACCTGAGAGAAACCATCACAGCCTGTAGCCGAGAATGCTTTGGGGGGCCGAAGAAACCTAAACATTTATTCGCAAAATAATGCAGAGAATAAGATTCATTGAATCAGGAGGGAATCTGGCTCTTATTTGACAAGCATATAAGGATTCTCAGGTCCAACCGAGTATTGGAGTACTTTCTACTAAACGTCTGTTCTCTTGTGTTTGCAGAATGTGGGCGGCGAAGATTGTATTCAGATACGATATTTGAAAATTCATTACGGCTAATTAGTCTTTTAAAACTGGTGCATAACGAGATTTTTAGGCCCCTTCTTTGTTCTTTCTCAGTGAGTTTCAAAAGGGCGAGGTAGTTTTTCCTTGTCACGCAAACAGGGTTTTACAAGTGAAAGATAGATTCAGTCGTTTCAGAGAAAAGACTGAAATATTAAAAAAGCGATGGATAAGAATCAAACCCGAGACTAAACAGCCGCCGAAGAACGGTTTCGAAGAGCTATGTGGATGAATGAATAGTTGCCGGAATTTTATTTAATTAGAACGGATGAATGTTATAGGCAATGCGAGAGGTCTAATAAAAAGAAAATAATGGTTACTTGTAGTAAATGAGGCATCATTTGGTGAGAGAACGTTTTGAGGGTGGTTTGTGAGCATCTCCCCAGGAGAGCTACTTCTATAAGGTGAATGAAACAGGTCAAATAAACAAAACAGAATTAGAGAGGAAATGTTTGCATTATGATGAGTAGATTCAGCATGGCAGAAAACGGACAAGCAGTCAATAGATATTTCGGAATAACTACATAACACTTCTCACTTACCGCACTAGAATGAATTGGTGTAAGTAGTCAAAAGACATTCAGTCTTTCTCCTAATTTGCTCCGTCTTCTGATAGTGGCAACCGAAGCCATCTATTCACAGCAGCTGGTACTCGTTGAGTGATCAGTTTTTTTTTGTAGATATCCAACACCTATGTTGAATTATTGTGTTTTAAATAGAGGCTAAATCCAAGCTGTCCACGAATTGCGAGCGAACGTTAGTGCTGACCCGTGATGACACACTCATTATGGACAGGATGAATGTAAATAAACACAGTGTGCCATCCGGCCCGCCTGCGCTTTCAGCCAAACACATTCATAAGTTTCACTGAACACGATTTTGAGGATGTATAGAATTCACAGTTTTCACATCCTGAAGAGCATTAGTAAGGATCCCAGGCATGCTTTGCATCAAGATGTCAAACAGTTAAACTCGGTAGAAACCAACGTGAGGAGGAGCACGAAAATGCAGTGTAGTCAATCGATGCCAGATGTTTAGATGACATTACATTACATTAACGTAACATTTTTGGACTATATAACTTATCAGCCTAAGAAAGACATTGTCGGAGACAAGGTGCTTCCTCAATGCCAGGATGAGCTCTATCAATGTAGTATTGGAATTCTTGTTTTGACCATCATCTTGTTAGAAGCTTCCGTGACCCGAGCCATACGGATGGCTCACCATTCAGATAACTCTTAAAAAGCATCCTTTTCATCAAGTCGGAGTACATAATTTTATTCAAACTCAGAAATCTGAGTAAAACATTTTATGAATCCATGCGCATATTTATATATATACGGTAAACCTGGGCTTTCCATTTCAAAAAGGTTCTCACGTCCTGTTGAAATGTTTGATGTCTATCCATGTGCCATTGCATAAGTTCATTGTGGACACACATGTTGATGTCAATCTTTAGAAACTGATGAGATTGAACAAATTTTCTAACAAAAGCATTGGTAGTCTCTTTTCTCCGCTGAATTTGAACCTTTTCGAGTGAAGTAACTGAAAATGAATGAGTTCTTTCGTTCTAGTTAAGTTTGTAGACTTCCCGTCAAATTCAAACGTAGATCCTTTGAATAAATCAAACTACCAACGGACAGGGTGAATGGAACAGGAGGATTGCTGCTATATCTTCTGATCACCCTGGAAGCTCTCGCTGCATAAAAATATAGTATTTCACTAGAATGGAGACTGATTGCCAGGAGCTGGTGCTCAGTGATTATTTGGTTAGTTCGCAAGGAAACGGTGCAGACCATATCCCCAAACGTTTCAAGGTAATTCTCCGTACATAAACCAACGTAAAACTAATGAAGTTGATAGTTTTATATTGTCTTTCATATTTTCTCTCTCCAAATAATAAAACAGCGGTTGTGTAAAACAGAAACTAAGGCACAACTTTTGCTGTTCTGTTCAGTTTATTACCTAATCATTTATTGCAGAATAAAATGGATACACTGTTTTTTTCTTATTTTTCTGCGGCGCTTTTGACCCTCATTTGCTATTCTTCAATTGCGTCTTATTTGGACTCAGTATTTGGCGCTTAATTGATGCAGAATGTTACTATTAGTAATATCAGTAAGAGAAACGCTGTATTTATCCCTTTGGGACGTAGGTAGCAACAAAGTCTTCTTTTAAGCTTCGCAATCGAGTCAATAGATCAAATCACAGTTGACCCCAAAATTTGCCCTGGAGGGAATAACATCAGTGTGACTTGTGATGACTTAATTATTACTATTAGGTGGTAGCGTCCCCTGGTTCAGTGAATTCCAGTGTTATTACTCAATGAAATCGGACAGTCGATTCAAGATTAATCTAAAAAAACATATGATTGGCAAACACAAAAGGAGGCATCAAATCATACGAAAAGAATGAACCGTCTGGTTTTGAATCTGAGACGATCAGGTTTAATAAAACTTCATATTCATTTTAATTCGTTTGCAATAACAATTGACGGATGCACGGAAGTTATTCGGAAAGCACCTGATCAGTTTTACCATTTTGTGACAAACTCACTTCCAGCGTGTTTGAGCAATTGCAGTATTATCCTTGACCGGTTTTGTCACTCCGTTCACACAGTTTTCAAGCGGAGTTATTTATTTATTTTCTTTCCTAAATCAGTCATATACTTAATGAGTGAGCGCAACAAAGCCGGGTTTCGCAACCTGCGCCAAGGCAAATTATGCTGCACACCAACTGGTGCAGCATGGTAGAAACAACGGTTTGTCGTTGATTAATACATCATTTGCATAGAAGAGCAACAAGACCGAATGATCACAATTTGTACCACCGCCAACTCAGTCAGTGTATGACCACCAGTTATTCTTTTTACAGCACCTAAATGCAACCGACTCCATGAGCCTAAGCAGCCGAGAGTTGATGTTATCGTAAACGACCCCAAATCGGTTTGTCAAATCCGAATCAGGTTGCTCTAACAACAGGTGTCGAGTGATGGATGAAAAAGGTCTTTTGCGTGTTCGGCCATCTGGATAAGCATAGTAGTTGCCATTAGCGCAATGTGATTGAATGTGGTCGTTGCGCGAGACGAGTGTGTGCGTTCGAGCGATTGAATTTGAGAATAGCCCTTGATCATGTGACTGTGTCATTCGACGTATAACCCAACATGAGATGTATTGGTTAATCCATGTATTCAGCTATCTATCTGCTCTCCAATGCAAGATGCTTCGCATCCACTTTCAAATTGTGATTTGGCGAATAGTGGAAGTGAGTGCTTTTAGAATGAAGTAAGGATGAGTGTTCTTTTGTAGAGAACGCTTGGGTTAGAAGCGTTGCAAGTGCGTTTGGAAGATAAGTCTGATATCTTCGCTTTTGAAGGGAAAGAAAATATCATTCTTCTTGGGGACGTAATATATTTTAAGTTTCTCTTCCGGAGGTCAGCTTATCGTACCAATTGAGATGTAGTGAAGTCCGCCTTGGCGTAAATCGTGCAACCTGTCTTTGTTGTGCTCCCTATTCCCGCGTATCTCGAGAAATAAATTTCAGTAAAGCATTTGCATCTCCAGTTTACAGTGTCAGTGTTGACGCATTTGATATTGTTAGTTGTAACATTGACTTGGTAGTTTTGGTAATTACTGTCTATCGGCCTAATCAGTTTACTAAAATTAATGAAGGAGAGGGAAGTTATATGCAGCAATACGTTCATACATTCCCAAAGAATTGTTTCAAAATGCCCCATTTATTGAGCAAAATGCATGTTGGCACTAAATTCACTAGTATTGACAAGAGTAAATAATAAACGGAACTCAATTATTTTAATACTTGAATAGTTTTCATGGAAATAAACATTCCATGTGATCACCAGTTTCGTTGTTGTTTAAATTAATCAGTGATCGTGATCGCTGCAGGAAATGACACACATCCTCATACCCAATATACATGTATGTTGGATAATCAGTTGTTCGCCGAGCATGGCAATTGTATTACAAATGTTTCGTCACCAATTGGAGGTGACATACTCAATGCAGTTACTGCACCCGAGCTACAAAAACAGCAATGAACACCATCATTTACAAAACTGTCATACATACATATCTCAAAGAGCATTAAAGCGATGAATTTCTCCTGATTAATGATTACTCAGATTAATTCATCTTAAGTCACCTAACTCGAAACAAACTGCATTAACTAATTTACAACATTTTCGGTATCGCCGACTTTATCCAGTTACATTCATTGGTTTGAACAAAGGCTGTTCTACTAGTGATACCACTTCCTTCAATTTCCGTTAGCTTTTTTCTCGCAATGTGCATTGGGCTCTTTCTAAATATACCTCGACTTCTGACCCTCTTTTCTCTTCAATCTTTCATTTGTTCCGATATGCATACCTCAATGACACCAGTCTTTAAATATTGAGAACAAGGGGAACAACAAAGCTTGTAGACTAATTGAGTGTAATCACATATGTCGTTCTACCACGTCAACGTTCGGTAAATCAATTGTCAATCGGACCTTCCGCGTAGTTATTTGAGTAAACTGACCATATTGCTTTCTTGCATATCTGCAAAACAATAAAATCCACCATCCACCATCCACTGTTTAGTTGGTTTTGAAATACAGTGGTCAAATAGGGGAAAGCATCATGGTTGGCAAAAGCTTATAAGTGAAGCACACAGAATGAAGATTTGTGCCAGGGTAAACATTTCCTTTGAATTTAAAACTGCGATTAGTCTTCAAAGGCTTGAAAGTGATACAACGATAAAATAATACTGATCTTTATCTGCATTTTGGTTCATTTCGAATTACGTTTGGTTTACGCCCAAAGACGAACCACAGATTTAAAGACGTTATCATTTATATAACTTTGTGTCCACCCCTACGGGGGTATACTTGTGAAACTACATCCGAGTGGGTAGTATGCTTGCGTTCTATCTGGTTAGTCCCGGGTCTGATACCGAGTCCGGTCAATAGATTCACACTGCTGATGAGGTCCAACCAGGTTGTTCAGTGCTTCCCAGATTTTCAGCTCACAACTAAATCACAGGACGCATTTATCATATAAATCATACCCCCATTCCTTCTGACTGTTTTTGTGATTTTATGCAAATTATTTTCAAAACAAGTTATCAAATATGTCACCATGGTCGACTATCTTAAATGAAGCAGTTAAATAGTCCTTTTGTAGTGTTCGTCGTAAAGTAAATTGAAGTATTTTTTCGACATCATTATTTCAATAACTAATGCCTATGGGTCTTGTCATTTAACTAACTTGATTGAGAGAAAGGAGCAACCGCTTGTGATTTTAAATGGACTCACAAGAACCATAAACACGTTTCGCAGTATACCATATGTGTTGCGTCAGTTGCACACTAGCAAAAAAATTCAACGGTTTGGACAGGATCTCATGAAGAACGGGGTACTTCCATTTCACTTCTTGTCTTTTCGTCCAGGGAAATAAAACATCCATCCACTCAAAAGTTGTTATTTTTCAACTGACTCCGAATCTTGCTCGCCGAACGACAAGGTGCAAACGGATGAATGCATCGCGTATCGTGTCGATCTTTTGTGCGAAAAAATCTTAATCTTTATTTCTACTTATTCGACAGCCCAGATCCTACCTTGAGCTAATGGACATTTTAGACTTAATTATTCACAAATCATGTAGTTTGATTAAGTTGGAGCAAGAATATAGCATTACTATCACTATTTTATCGTTGTTTCCATATTACAGAATTAGCCTTTTTTAATCTAATGCAAACCGTTCGACTCACAAGGTGCTACGGCGAAATCGAATAGATCTATCGTGTTAGAAATACACAGTTGCGCGAAATACACTTCACCACCAGGATCTTTTGACGAAATTCACTAAAGATTGTGATTTCTATCAAATATTCTTCCTAGTTTATTTACGATGCATCCTTGATTTCATGAGCAGAAAACTTTTTCGTTTACAAGTCACAGCTAAACGCCTTCTTTTCGTCTAACCTCGGTTATTGGTCCTTTCGTTTTTCAGTTATTCAGGAAGGGAAAGTGTTTCTAACTTTTTATTTACTAACAATCAATTGAAAAATAACGGTAAATACCGCATTCTTATTGATCACAGATCAATACTGAATTCAATAATATCGGCACATGGACAAAATGAAACTCCATTTACTGTGTCACTTCTGTCAAAAATGAATGGTTCCTGCCCACGAAAACTGATTCTTTCTATTTTTGAAAATTACTTCTCTTACTTGCGCTTCTAAGATACTGTTTGCTTTCATGAACCTGTGGTAATGATTACATAAACTCAGTCAGTAGCTGTCTCACACATGATTCCCGAGTTAAGCGTGGTAAGATCAATATCGATTTAACCTAGTGATAACATTCACATTCGATGATGATGTTGCGGTTTTTTCTTTATCCACATATCTGTGCAGTAACATCATATCACGTCCGTCGCACAATTAACTACTAAGGCTGTGAGAATAGAGAAATAATCTGAAACTTGTTTTTGACCATTTGTTATCAAGACAAAAAAATAAAGCCAATACTTGCAACGAAACAGTTTCCAACATCTATTTTCAGTCATCCGCCCTCATACCAGTGCATCATAATATATCAATACTTGGAATGTAGAACGTAAATTGGCTTCTCAATGATCACAAATGTTTCATCGCTCATCTAATCAACAAGATTAATCAGGATGTGTGTTTGTGAGGTAAGCGGTAGGGTACTGGAGCATATGCGTCGGCGCAAATCGTTTAATGCACACTGAGGGAGATTTTGCAGACGAATTCCTACCACTTCGGATGTGACTAGCATCTGATAGCGAACCTGTTTGGATAATGGATCACGGTCCTTTAAAGGATTGGGAAAGTCGCGGTTACGTTCAATGTGTGAGTAGTTCCAGCCAGGTTTGGAACCATGGCACTGGTGAGTGATTTAATGGTGCCGGTGTCAGCCACGCATGGTGGTGTTTACGAATCCCTTCAGACAATCGCCTGCGCGTGCGGTCTGTGTTTGTTATGCTACAGGAACGAGCAGACTATTATAAAGAAAACAACATTGCAGGGTCGGGAGTTTGGACCTTTGATAACAAATACTACTGGTTTAAAACTCAACAACTCACGAAGCTTTAATGCACAGACCACCTTGTTGACTCACAAGAAAAGCCAAACTTTTCTCAGCCTCGGTGTTTTGTAAGGTGTTTCCGGAGTGAATCTTGTTAGGTAGTCGTTCGGGGTAATACCAAGATTGATGTTACAAATCGTGGTTTTATTTTAGTGGTATTCTCGATACAGGCCTTTCCTCCCCAATCTGCTAGGCAAAGATACAGTTACCTTTTTTTCTTAAGTGGTGCGAGGCTTCTCAAGTAGAATTATTGATCTTTTCATGTTGTATTTTCATACACCGAACGGTGCACCGAACCATTGGATCGACGAAAAACACAGACGTCTAGAAAACGCAATCTGTTCATATTTTACATTTTATCGATGAACATTTTATCTGGATAAACTATATTCAACCTGCTTGATAGTACACTCGATTTGCGTTTAACACGCACCATGCTTATAGTGTACAGTTTTGATTATAACTAAGTGTTTTCCAGTTTTAAAATAAATGTCTCCGAAAAGTGATCCCACCGGAGACCAAGGACCATGCTGTCGATAAATTTCTCTGGACAGAAATAAAGACCTAGTTCTAGGTCATACATAGAAATATCTATCGCTAGATCATTAGTTTGCAGTTAACTGAACAACTATTCACTGGTTTCTCTCATGGGAACCTTGGTGAACAACAAACTGACTTCAGTCTGACCATTGTTCATCGACCAAGTTTATGTTGCGAATGTGGTTTACAAAAGTAAACATGTTTGACACCGTGTTTTGCTATCCCAAATCGAAACAAGTTCTAATGGTTTAGCAGACCATTTTACCAAAGCATGATAAGGAAAGTCGCATTCGCCCCACATCGCTCGCAATGGTACTCTTTCTTCATATTTTTCGTGACCCATGCATCCTGAAAATAGCGATACCACTGGGCCGAATATATTCAAAAAGGGCACAATATTGCCTCCTCCCTGCTTTAACATCGCAAAGTTTTAGACAGCGCCCATTCTATTTCAGCCGTCTTACCCTTTCTCACTGATTTAGGGAATCTCAATCGATCACTCAATATAGTTCTATCTTATGTATGCAATCGGTTCGATTTAGGGGATTTTCATATTTCACCTGTTATATACATCTGCTTAAATCTCTTGATTGGACAACAAAACGGTGGTCCCGGAGATAAAACATTTTGCTTGATAGCACCCGGGGTAGGAACGATTTAGTCCTAGGCACAACATTGTTTGGCCTCGTTAAAACTGTTTGAAAAACATTAGACTGATTAAAATCCTCAAAATATCGAGTTTCCGTTGATGAGGGATTATTATTAGTACCCCTGGATGTTGTACAGTCAGATTTTAAATGCACACATAATTCCGTTTTGTAATAGCCTGACAACAAAGTATCGGACTGATTATTTTTACATGAGTTCTCCCCAAAACTGTCAAATAATGCTCCCCAAATGATTTAAAGTAGCCAATGAACTGATTTTGAACATCTACCAGGGCCCATTTGGTACTAAAGTTAACATAATTATTAAGTTCAAGAAGTATCATGGGGTCTTTGTCTTGTAGTTATTTTCTGAACAGTTCCACATAGCACATATTTTGCAAATGAAAATCGATAAAATGCTAGTTTCCAGTTACTTGTAACCACACCAATACATCTCGATTATCTTCTCGACCCGTTGAGACCAAGATATTTATGGGCGGTGGTAGCCCCGTGGTAACATTACTAAATTATCACTCCGGGGATGTGAGTTCGAAGTATATCACCATCGCTTGACTTTCCTAATTGTGTGTTGAATGGCAGCCCTTTGAATGATCGCTTCCCTTTTCCAGAAAAATGGTATCTTTGTATATTTAACAAAAAAGAATTAAAATTAACAGAAAAAGCATTTGAATGGTACTAACCACGTCTCCCGACCGCGGATAGAACTTCCAGCTTGGTGGTTAACTGTGAATGAGCCGGAGTAAGTCACTGAATAATCAGTCTCAAACGATCAGCGGTAATGCCCGATGATGCGGTGGTGTTTCTGGCTGGAAACAGATATCGCTCTTAAAAGCTGACAGAATCGTGACTTGTGCGAATGTGGCCCACCAACAAATAAGGCATTTGACACTTGCCTACTCTCCCAAGTGGGACAAGCTATGAGGAGTGTTATTGACCCTCCGACAGCATGGACACGTTGGGATATTAGACTGAGGCTTAGCCATCCGAAAGGCGTGTGAACCGTTTTGACGGTCACTGGCTACCAATTATTCTAACCTATAACCCTGCAGGTCTAACTTCGTTATGCATGGCTAAGAGGTACACCCTCAAAGAAAAATCAAGCGATGTCGGAGACGTCACTTAGTACCTCATTCTCAAGTTTCTTCATGGATTGTCTTACAATGTTACATCGTATTCGTGCTTTGGCGCTCCCCAGAAGTGACATTCTGCGCTTTCCCGGTGGCTGTGGTGACAACTGAAAAAGCTGGTAAACCAAACCATCTGTCCATTAAATCCATCGTCCACGTAACTTGCGGGACTGTCAAGACATAAACAGACATTGGAAGTCAGTGCATCAAAATACGTTCACTGCAAGACTGCAAAGTAGACATCTTTTGTCTGTCCGTAGATCGAATATGGCACAAAACTAATCAATGTTCAACATAACGGCGCACCCCATCGGTCATTCCAAATCGGTCCAACTGACAACTCCAGTTTGCGTGGAGTGACAGCCACCGAGCCCAGTAGGCCACAATATTCTAGCAACCAATCTCTACAAAGTCGCCGAGGTTAACCCGACGATGGTCGCTGTCTATGTGCTCCAACGTAAAATACAGAAGTGCCCATCAACGACGACTTCTATAATCAAGTTCAAGACGCAGTGAACCGCAGTCTGAGAAGCGATATTTGCCTTACCGCAGGGAACTGGTCTATCAGACGAACGTATTCAGCATGTTCCAAAAACGTTTGGCCTTGGCCAACGATGCGTAAATGGGAAACGCCTGGGCACATTTGCTGACGTTAACCGTCTGATCGTGTCGAACATCGATTTACAGCACCCCAGATAACATCTACTTACGTGTTACTCGAATGACGGTCGAACAGGACATCAGACTGATGACATTTTGGTATGTGCTCTCTAAGCCTTTTCAGTGGAAACTGTCGTTCCACGAGCGGTGTAGATACTGGAAACAGGAACGGCACGGATCATACCCCTGCGTGCGCTCATTTCAAGATCCATCTGATTACTCATCAGAGAACTCGTTTCCCAGGCAAGTTCAACGTTGCTGTTATTGAACTACCTGAGGTGAGATAGGCGCTCCGGGATGCAATCACTTCCAACATAGCCGCAACTTCCTTCGAGGATTCAACAGTGAACGCATAGTGGTCCACACCAAAAAGGTCCATCATAGAAGCCGCGCCGGGGCAGTTAGGTAAGATTATTTGCCACAAAAGAAACTGGACCTCCGAGCGTACACCGCAGTTGTCCGCATAGGCAAGATNAGATAGGTAGGGCTGATCAAATCTCCTGAACTCCGTATTCTATGTCGCCAAGTCAAAGTTCCGCCAAAACTGGAAGGCGATTGCACTAAAGCGCATCCCCTGCAGCAAACTTTGAAAAGTTGTTTAATCGAATCCATGTCAAAGCAGTAAAGAGACGGACTTCGGAGCCACTGTTGCGAAAAACCACAGCCCATCATGTTAGGAGATTTGGCATGTTTAACAATTTTGTGTCTGTTGTATAGTTAATCCTTTCTGCAAAAGACCGTATTCCTAAATCATCATCATCATTATACAGCGTAATACAGTCAAACGAAATTCAGTGATTAGCTATCAAACTTAGAATGCTTACAGCGCGGCTGACAATGTATAAGGTGGATGGGAATAGGGCCTTTTTCTGGGAAGGAAAAAGAAAAGCAAACCTCTATGGTCAACACAGCGTACACAATCCAACTCTGCACACACAATATTTCAAGCCTTCGGGTCTGATAAGAAGTGACAGCAACAACAACTCCATCTAGCAGTTCTCCCTTAAATGTTTCTTGTTCTCTGACCAATGGTCGATAGCAAGAGAGACCATGTAGAACCCGGTTTACGACATTCATATGATCCCACTCAATTTGCCGAATATTGCTTCAAGTTAACCCCAGATGCAATGACGTCCCCAACTCGCTTTGTTTTTCTTCCTTGTACATTATACATAAAGCTGTTTGACTATGTTATGTGCCTATATTAACGCATTCAATTGTGTTATTAGGATAACACCTGTTTATACTCTCTCTTCCTCTATGAGAAGAGTAGTCAACCGCAAGTAACCAATTTATTTCATCCACCGTCTACAGTTTACTAATATAAGATTCAAACCGCTTCACCCTTACCCTCCTTTAAAAGAGTTCTATAAAATGCTATTGTCTCCTTGTCTATTCTGAACCCATTTTTATGCATATTTGGTGGATATTTAAGTTAAGATATTCCTTGGGTACCCAAAGGCTGAACTTTTAGCAACTTGTGTTCACACAAAACTAATAAGAATAATATATCAATAGCAATAATTATCATTAATTATGAATTAATAATAATTAACAACAAATAATGAACAACTCATCTATAGATATTGAAAAATGATCAACTCATGCCTTTAACCAGTTAGGAATACCTAGATAACGACCATGGGTTTTTTACTTTGAGTCCTCTCAGCCATGAGAGAATCGTGTCGGGAAAAACAGAGTTAGTGTCGTCGTGGGTTGTAAGAGTTAGGAAGAAGCTTGAGGGAGGTGCAGTAGGGAATTGTGATTTAATTTCCCAACATTGAGGCGAGTGCTGATGCGTGGGTCACCGAGTTCCCGCACTGTAGTCCGCGGCTCACGACAGCTTTGATTGCTCAGGGAGGTTTTTCTGTTCAGGCATTTTTACTTCAGCTCCATTCAGATGATGTTTTACTTTTGCACTGTTGCACCTGGCTGCCGGATATGATATCTATTTTGCGCAGTGGCACGGCTTGATGCGGCAGGAGGAAAACCCATCAGTGCGAATAAAAGCAGGTTCAGCAGAACAATATTGGTCACTCGCTGTAATGTAGATTGTCAGTAAGAAGCTACCCAGAAAAAATTGACTTCATTATTGAGAAACAGAAAAGTCTCGGAGCCAGGCCATGTCGCCATGGGAAAAATTTATTTTCCTTATAGTACAAGAGGTGAGTGGAGAATGAGTGAAATGGTGAGATTTATTTCGTATCTTGGGGTACGTTGCCTATCCTCTCCTCATCAACGATAAAGCGAAACACTCATGTCAAATATTAACCACAGTGGGACAAAACATTGCCACTCCATTGTGGTTATGTGAATCATATTTTCACCTTGATCAAAAATCCAAAGTAAATAAATTCAACTTTGAATGTCTTCAATAGTGTCCGCCAGTTTCACATCCGAATTGGAATTCCATCCGGGACATAATTTTCACTCACTAGATGTAAAACTCACAAGATCACACGCAGGGATAATAAAATTCTCTGTTTACCGCAAACCGACTCGGGCTGGGCCAAACTCTAAATTTGCGAGTTTTGTGCCTCTGAAGCTCAAGAGAAGCAGAGTTTAAACCTTTGTGTATTCAATGAGAATCTTTTCAGCGAACTGTTTGCCTGAGGTACTGGAGAGTATAAAACAAACACTGTTAGACAACGATTCGATCTGAAGAATTTCACGAACGGCCGACGAGATCACCACTGATAACAGTCAAAANTAAAACGTTTTTTAAAACGGTTATAAATCTCTGTTACTAAGACACCAATTACAAACGGAAATCGCTAGTACGTTCCCTGATGCTACCTTAAGTCCTCAATTCGCCAGCCGACGAGTGGTTTGCGTAAATCCTAAAGATATAATGCCTATCTTCTCGTCATCTATTGTCATATACAAATTTACAGCTCATTTTAGACTAGTTGTGTAAGAAAAACGATCAGGTGATTGCAGAAAAGAAGCAAGGAGCAGAAGCCGGCATGGCTGAGTACGGGCACAAGGAAACTGATCAGGAATGCAGTGGTAAAACACTTTGCACACACAAAGCACCAAGCAAATGAAGCCATCATCATCATCGTACAGCGTAATACATTGAAGCAAAATCCACTGGTCGCTGCCAAACCCATATTGTATGCTAGGTCAGTGACAATGTGTAAGTAGTATAGGGATTATACTTAATTTTAGGGACGGGAAAAGAAAGCGAATCTCTATGGCCTACAC
>UZAN01040056.1:7532-17546 GCA_900618425.1 Echinostoma caproni | reverse complement strand
TGAATTTGAAGCGATAAAGTGTCCGTGTTCAATGCATTTCAACAAACCAAGCTGGAGTGGGTAACCCTTCGACCATTTCAATGATGGCTTAAATTGCAGCTTTTAGTAAATCGTATCGGATTCCACGCATTATGCGCTGAACAATTCCGAACACAAATGTCACACGAAGCCAGGTCCGGACTATAGGGCAGATGACTAACATTTTGGAGGCGGTCTCAAAATTGGAAAATCAACGACGACATGGAACTTGTATGCAAGTGCGTTGTCATAGTGCAGCGAGTTCCCTTGAGCTCGAATCTTTGCAGGACGCCTGGTAACATCATACAGGTATTGATCTAACTTGTGAAACATTGACCAAATCAAAAATATATTGTGGTTTCCAATATCTTAATTTTTATCAATAGCTGTGGCTAAAAGACCTTTATTCCAAACTTCATCTTCCTCTTGAGAATTTCAGTTCGATTAACAGTAGACCCAATGTCACTGCTGAAAACTGAGAAATATTTTGTGTAGAACAGCAAGGAGGTTGATTCTTTTCAATAAGTGCTTTCAGATTCATGAGAGGTTTTCTTCTGGTCAACGAAGCACTCTAAATAGTGTGTTTTGCGTGAGGTGCACAATGAGTTCACCGATGAATGATCGTTTCATATTAGAAAAAAATACTAACTTCAAAATTTCACACCATAAAAAATTAACTTGTAAATGTTAACCTAGGCATATGTGCATAAGCGTCTCTTTTGGCACCATGCTCAAACCAGATGAAGCGAACAAGAGTGATCTGCATGCAACAGGAGCGTAGAGGCAGGGTATTGCAGAGGCGAACAAGTCCAGTGTCTCAATCTATAACTTGTGCAAGCGATCCCCTATTGAAAGAAGCGCAAACCCATTGCATACATAAGGAAAGTTATCCAGGAAGTCAACAATAAGTGGGAAAGAAAACTGATCACATTGAAGCAATACGAAGAGTTGATCTGGTGTTACAGCAAAAATCTACAAAAAACCATGATGGAGAATAACCCGGAGTGATTAACCGCAATTTTCAAATGCCACCATACGGAAAATGACGATCAAATAAGAATTCCGGCTGAAGGCAGCAGATGTGCAGCTGTTATTGAACACTCAACAATGGCGGGCATATATCTGTTCTGTCGACAAATTTTAAACGCGTTGCCCGTTAATTTGTTGTTTGTTGTTTTTCCCTGAAGGTTGACAAGTAACACGCAGATCAAAGTGATGTGTTCAACTAGTTTTTGAAGACGTCCAGCTCATAGTTCACAAAACGAATATATTCCATTCCATTTGATGGGTTGCAAAGGAAGTAAATAGCGAGCGTCCTATACATATACACGTGCCACGCTGGATACTGCTAAATTTGTTACACCGATGAAGCAGGTTTTCAATGACTGCTTAATTATATATTGTTTTCTCACATTTGGAAATTTTCAGATTGGACAACTTTTGAAGTTGAACTAGGTAAGTTACAAAGACAGACAAGATCGGTTGCCATTGAAAACGTCTCCAAGTTAAAACCATATACGTTGACCAACATTGGTTTCCAGTGGCCAGGATAACGTATATATTGGAGGAAACCGAATAGGGGCAGTGGTGTTATGCAGGATGTTTGCTCCAACGACATTTCTTTCGCATATCATCAGTTACTTTATGTAAGTCACAAATGGACATTGCAGAAGGCACATTACAAAATGGCTACTGTCTAACGCAACTGGAATCGCTCGAAGCTCTATCATCAAACACATGAAGGAGACTGGCCACCGAGTGAATCCAATGGACGCATTCCGAGTTGTCTACCGTCCAAAACGGCCCTACCAGCTAAATTTCGCGGAAGCCGTAACCATACGATGGACGAACCCCATTCCTTGAGCTCAAAAGTAGATAGTGGAGGCATTCGCTTTACCGTGGAATTAATCCGCTCCCTTCCCACCCTCTCCTTTACCCATCACCTCATCAGTGTGACTCTCGTTCTCCTCTCCCTGCCCCATTCACTCAGACCGTCTACCCACACACCTATTCAACCTCCCGCATTTCACAAGTTTATTAAGATAATGAATTTCAACTTTTGTTTTGGATAATCTTCAGTATTGTTTATTCGGCTTATTAACTTCCTGCCTTCGCATGTCTACGCGTTCTTACTTTCCTTCTGCGCCTTAAACCTACTCAATCACATGCACCTTCACACGTCATCTTCACCCATTTGCTAACCATTTCCATCCATTTGTATTCGGATTAGAAAACAAAAAGTGTTAGTAAACTGGCTACACTGTTTTGTGAGCAAGTTTTATGAATCTCGCCTTTGCATCTATTTGTCACCATACCCCATCAACATACATACTGTCCATTTGTAATTCGCATGAAGTATCTGTTGATATGCTAAAGAAATGTCACTGCAGCAGACATCTTGCAAATCACTACTGGCCCTTTTTAAATTTATTCGGGGAACGCATTGCTTCAATAACCCGGCAAAATCTTTTTAATTGCCCAGTTAATGGTCTCCATACCAAAATTACAGCCCCACGTGTTGAAAAATAAAAAACTGCTGATAGAATATTATCAAATAACATCATAATACTTGTGTTACACACGTTATTTTTATAGGTTAATTGCTAAGATAAAACTGATGCGCTGTAAATCGCCGTAAAAATCAAGAAATGTTACTTTTATGAGATATTCTACTAATAAAAGCAACATCATAATTGGAAACTTGTGCAAACGTGCTGTTTTTTTTGAGGTAATATCGTGTTCACTCTCGTGACAGCCTCAAAACGATAGGGATGGAGATGAACATATTTCACAAAAGTAGACGATATCGCACGAATTCAACCAATACCTCTATAGGAAGATTAGCGCGATAGATTCTAGGATTAGAAGTATGGCTCAAATGCTGGAAACAAAGTCAGTGAAATACATATGTGGGCAAGCATATCACTTCAGGCATTCTTCCATGACAAAAGTCTCAGTGGATCTCAGTTTCCTTGTTAACTCAAATGCATCATCCACCGCTCAAAGCATTTTATATATTTTAGTTTCGTAGTTTAAGTTAATAAAGATAATTTCGTCCACGGAGTAGTTTATACCTTCTACAGATGTGAAATAATCATACTTACAACGTGCTGAAGTCGGTCTATTAAAAAGCTCATTGCAGTGTCCTCCATTTGGATGAAATATGTTTCCTCACTTTTAGAGGCGGTTGACGTTTGAAGTTCATCTGGTTTGTCGACAAATGCAAACTTAATCATTCACCGTTTTCAGTTGCTACAGTTCGTGTATGTACGCTATGCATTCAGCACATTTGATTTTCACAAGTGTTAGATGATAACAACGGTTGCAATTTATATTATTCAATATGGTTCATGGTGAAACATAAAAGCACTCAATTACAGTCACGCGTCGAAGATTGTGTACTATGCACTCGGCACGTAGACGACGTTTACTGTGCGATCAACGCAAAATTGAACACAACAGAACTATTGGACAGGTTCAACATTGCACATTCAAATGTACCATTTACCTGAGAAATTGAGTGTAAAATTAAATTGCCGTTTCTAGATAACTGCATTGCCCGTCGATTAGCTGGTTTGGTGCAACGTTCTGTGCATAGGAAGATAACTTGGAAAGACCAATGCATCCATTTCCAAAGCTTTGTGCAACTTAAGGTAAAAAGGAACCTGGTTCATTGCTTACTGAACAGGTCCAGAAATTTTTGCAGTGAGGACATGCTAGAAGAAATGCACCGTACTATAAACTCGATCATTGCGCGCAACGGGTATCCGGAGCGCTTAGTCAACCAAATGATTCATTGCACGTAAAACTCTTTACAAAAACACTGAGGATAAGAAAAACTTCTTGTAGTTCCGTTTGCCGCTCAAAGGGGACACATCGGCTAAGATCATACAAAGAAAATTATCCGACGCAGTCCATAAGACATTCCATGCACCCAGGCTTTTTGTGTTGTTCACCTCCAAGCCAAGTGTGTATTAGCGACTAAAGCACAAGGTTCCCGATTCTGGGGCCTCATGCTGTGTGTACTCATTTGCATTTAGCTGAGGAAAAACGTATATAGCCCTGACGGTCCTAACTAATTGATGCCCACCGCCCTGCGTGACTGAACACCGGAACGATTAAGTAACTCACCAGTAAAATGGTTTAACACCTCGCGGAAACAAATCACTATGTGGAAGTGTACCAGGCTTTCCGCGCCCTGTGTCAAGTTCGTGGGTGACTATCTAGGCAGGTTTGCTGTCGGATGCTGCCTACACCAGAAGAGGAGGGCATTCGTCTGCACAACCCATTTCTGTGTACGCAAAAACAATTCGTGCAAGCACTGAAGCTTCCCTAATCCAGCCCCCCCTTGCACAGTATCGAAAGTAATCTTGATGACCGAATAAGTGGACAAACAAACATTTTATCATAGAGAATCCGTCTTCCGGTCTCATGATGAAGCTTTTTTTGGAATCCTTGGTTTTATTTTATTTTCCAAAGAAAAATTTATTCTTAAGTATGGATATATCTTCAGAATTGTTGGCATGACTAAGATTCTGTGTCGTTTTGTTTGAAATATGTTCTGTGGGAGTATTTCGACAATCAACGTTTTATTGTAGCGGTGCAAAATGCATATCGGATGCTTTATGCTTCGTAACTGGCATTTTCTGAAAACGTTACGTAACACAAAGATAGGGTCGGGGATATGTTATGGAAGCAAGTGTCTTTGTGTGTACGAAATTCATTTCCAGCAGTAGCTCCAAAGCAGATGTTTATCTCCAAAGTTACTTCAAATTTATGAATCAGTATACGAAAAGTTGTGCGCAAGGCCGGTTTGCTTATCAGATGGCTCACGTGTACTCCCCGCACATCATTGGCACCAACGTTTAACCAACATCGTCACTGATGTTTTACTGTTCGGAAAAGTCCTTTTGCCAGATATATTTAAAATAAGTAATTGCATAAAGTGTGACCAAAACAGTCTTTGCAATGTGATTTTGTAGTAGGTCTAATAAATTTGATCACGTTGAATAGAAAGGATTTTTGAAGTTTGAAGAAAGAATTTTGACCACATTTGGTTTAGTTTTATTCGTAACCTGTTGAAGAAATCCAAAACGAAAACACCGTATATCCCTATAAGAAAATCTATTTATTTTTAAATAATTTCTCACTGATATAGTTCAAATTAAGCCAAACGCCCTTGAGTTCCCCAGGTCAAAATAAATGAAGCCAGTCGCAGTGAGAAATAAAATTAATAAAAGCATTTGGGATGCCTAACCAAGGAGACTGGATAGCTATTTTGTTCAGTTTGACACTCGTCAACGGTGAGTACTATTGTGTCCGTATCTTGACTCGAACATCAAACCTTCGGATTCTGAGTTAAAAACTGTAAACGTCTGATCCTCATAGAAGTCATTCGGCAAATGGCTAAGGAAATTTGGAGCATGATGTTTTGGATTAACTCATTCGATTGTTTACAAGCGGGAGGAACTGGTAAGCTACTGACAGGTACACAAAAATGCACATTTCATTGTGGAGTTAGTTTTCCGGAGGCATTGTCATACCGACTTGTGAATACTCTTGTCCGATTGTCAGATCTTTTGTTTCTACCATATTACCCAGCAGATGTCCGAAACCCATCGATTGTGTAATACGACCTGCTATCCAGCTTGATGTTTTCTAGGAAATTCGTAGATTTTTTATATTACGTCTCGTTCTATTCTCAATCGATTGCCAAGAGTAAATAAAAGTAAACGTATTTTGAAGGTCTTTCATGGTAGCATCAAAGCAATGCACAGAATTGCGTAACGCATTTATAGCAACGATTGAGACGTACTTCAGATAAAATCCAATTATTGGTTATGTATTGTGAAAGTTATAGAGTTAATAACACAGCGATGTCGGTAGAGAATTATATTCGCCGACGTTTCGGTTACCGTGGGTAACCTTTCTCAAGGCAGGTTTTTACAATCATTATGTAGTTCAGAGTCCGAGGACGTTATGGATCGCGCGGTCGTATTCAGTGACCCTGTTGGAGCTCCTCGAGCCCGGAAAACACTCAAATGCTAACTTTCGCTTTAATCATTCCACATCATATCCAACAATTTTGCATTGTGAACTTAGGCTAAACGAGATTTGCCGTTTAATCTCACTCACTTTAATAGTCATCGTATAACCTGAGAGTTATGGAGGATTTGATTAAATTTCAAAAGGTTAGTTCGTCGTGTATATAACAAATGAAGCGTGAACTGGAAAGCTATGAAGCACTGTTCAGCTGTTTCGACTTTGTTGGGCCCCATCAGCAATGCTTATCCACCGACCCAACTGGAGATCAAACCTGGGACCACACAGGTAGAACGCAAGCACGCTACCCACTCGACCATCGGACAGCTAATCAGACCGCTTTTGTTATCGGAAACAGACTGATATCGTTGCACCCCTAATAAATATCGCGGTAGTTCAGTTGATATACATGTACAATAACCAATGCCCTCAAATTCAGTGAGTCGGATTCGTTTCTTATGGAAAATGTTCCCATTACCACTCTTTCCGAGATTTATGTGCCATCCACAAAATGAGCCGAAGAAAGTTGGCGGACCCCGTCAGCTCAAGCCATGTTCGGGCTCTCCTCTGCCGTAGACCAGTGATTAGAGAACAAGGAGCTACTGAGAGTAGATTCTTTGATAAAATCCTCGCAAAATGCTGATTGAAATTCGATTTAAACAGTATTGTTTAGCGTCTCAAACGTCTTTGAAAAATGTGAAAGGAAGGAAGCCTGTAACGTAGCCGAGATGGATCGTTCGCTACGTGCCTCCAGAGGCAGCTGATGATCACTCTGTTTTTACTCGTGGCGTTGATCCAGCTGCATTGAAATATCTGAAGCTATTATGAGTTTGTGCTTCGGTAACAGGCACGCTTCATAACACTTGTTAACCGAGGAAATAGTGCAGAGCGAGCCAAAAAGACTGAAAGAGCTACAGGAAAACGAAAGTTCCATTGCATGTCGCGCTAGGAGATTGCAACAGATACAGGTTGGGTACATTGCTTACTGGATGATCAAATATGCTCAGTATCGATCGAAATGGTCGCATAGAAAGTACAGGGCAGATTTGAGAATATTCAGAGTCCAAGCATTCGAAGCACATAAGCGTATGTTACACCTTTGCACTTTCAAAAATCAACGATAAACAGACAGCGGATTGCACTTAGGCTAAAATATGTCACTGTTTTCCGAACGACAGTTTTCAAGTCTTTGGCAACCCCCAACAACCGTGACTGATTTTGTACCGAGACCGCGAAAATCAACCGTTCGCTATACAACTACTGTAGCGGCATTGGAAATGAACTGGTCAGAGATGTCTACTAATAACTGTTCCTACCTTTTCTGTCGATTTTCAGGAACACAGTGGTTGAATACCAAGAAAGAAAGAACATAAGAGCCTCAGGAAACATGAGATCCCATGATCAATAAGAACCTTATGTTCGCTTTACCATACAGAGCTTGTAACTGGCTTTTTCCATTCTCTGTACTATTATAGACGTTCGTGTCTCAAAGTCGTGTTCCNGGAAGAAGTGCGATCGAGTATCGGTGATAACAAACGTCCATTACTATTATTTCAGAACTTTCTCGCGGATCTTCATGCATCCTGCATAATGTCTGCACCTACATTATACCACTTGCTTATTTTGCTTGGACCTTAAAGTCACAAGGCGTATAGTCGGCTTTCTACCGGGATCTACCCAGGTGACGGAACCGAAATCGTGCTTAGTATTGTAGTCGATACAAATGCCGTATGACCAGAAGCTGAAACGCCAAGTATTCTATAAAGATGAACATAAACAATTATTAGGCTTGTAGAGAAACGAAACTCATAATACACAACCCGGAACCTGATTGAGCGTCTGGGAAACGCACTATATTATTCAACAGTGTAGCTTATGAGCCACATACATATGCTTATCTACACGCTTTGTTGTCTCAATACTGGAAGATAGTTTCCAAGGAATTTGAGGTCAAAGATAAAGGAGCGGTATTTCCCGTTTGACAAAGCACTCTAACGGTAGATGGTGAGGCGGATAACGGCCATCGGGTAAATAAACCTAGACAACTGGAATCGCTAAAACTGTTGGGAACAATGAAAAACAGGGAATTAGGAATAGCCAGAAGATGTGGCTAACTTCAGTGTTCCAGAATGACGTGTGTAGTAGTTGAGTTAACGAACTGGAGGTGTGCCAATGAGTTACACAATGATTTAATTTTCGCGCGACACTACCCGTTAGAAAGCATTCAGCTAAACAACACAAGCTACAAAGCAACGATCTGGCAGTGGGGAATCAATAATCTACTTTTAGTAGATGATTTACATGCCCACCCATTCATCATTCAGATGGAATCCACTATCAAAGGAGCTCAGTTTGTACTTCTTTTCCTTATTTACTGGTAAGCGTGTGTTATGGAAAATAATTAGTAAAACCGCGATTTCGGGTCCGTAGTTTTGCCAAAGATGGGGGTAACTGTGATCATATTATGCAAAATGAGGATGATTGAAATCACCGATTTTAAGCAGCTCATCAATGACCAGTTATCTATTCGGAGACAGTCGACCGTTTACTTGATCACAGTCGGTACGAAGAAAACCTTTGTGCTCGTAAGCTAGAATTTATTTGTATCCCAATTCCGTAGTGGCCAAGTCTCGGCAATATATAGCAGGACTGGTAGAACTGCTGTAGCATATACTCGACCAGTCACAGAGAGCTGGAGTCCGCGAAGGTTCCGCAAATATCTCATGTTGGTAAATGCCATCCGAGCCTTTTATATGAGCGCCGCAAATTCATCTTTGATACGTCTTCTAGGTGACATATAGCTACCCAGGTAGCAACTTGTCCACTTCCTCTACTACTTCCCCTGTCAGTGCAACACTCGGTGCTGAACCAACCCAATCTTGAAGCAACATTTTATACTTTGAAGTACAAAACGCTTATCGAACATGGCTATACAAACACTCAGACTATCCCAACCGTTTAGAGAGAGACAAAACCCGCACAGCTCATACGCTGATTACGTTCATGGTCAACTTGTTAAATATAACAAATGACAAAGATTATCAAGAACAATTTCATTTGTCATAATCCCACATTCGTGAATGTTTCATGGAAAAACCGTTGTGATATCGGCAAACAAGTGCTTTCTTCTCGGGTGATATTTCATAGATTTTCGTTAACATTCACTCCTGTTTTATCAACGGATAAGACCTGAATGTGGATCAACATATCAGTGTGATTTAAATAGAATGCGAGAATCTTGATGAGGATTTGTTCTCAATATTCTGTAAAACCTATCCAAATACCGGTTGCAACATTGAATTGAATAAAGCTGCAACGCTGTTGATGGCAGATGATAGATGGGCCATCGCGGTTTGTAGCATGATTGGTATTGCCTCGGTGAACTATTACGCTCTCTACCTTTTGGGCTAAGTCAGCTACTAATCCGCTCACGTATATGTCAAATGATTCGGCATTTTCAACCATAATTGGGAAGTTTGATCATCGCGAGTTCCATTCGAGTTAACTTACCACCATCTTACTCAGATATCCATCTTTTCTTCATTGGTAAACCGATAAAGCGAACAGTGAACAGCTGACGGGGGATTTCACTCCGTTCAGGAATTGAACTCGATAGATAAGAAGCGGTACATGTGTAACTCTGTGACGCTGCGCTTATTTGCGACCAGAATGCGTATAACAACGAAACGATTTTCCACAAATTTGGAAGAGGGTTTGAATGAATTAAAGAAATAAACTGGTCCAAATTTTCAAAGTGCGGGTTGTTCTCAAGTCTGTCAAGCACACAACAGTATTATTGATATTTTCTATCTGCCTGTTCTGTTTTCAATCTCAAACTGTGATCATACAGAGCAATATTATTCTGTCATCTCCAATTATTCAATGTTCGATATACCTTACATGTTCTTATCAAGCTGTCAAAATCATCATCAGAGAATGTCTATCCAATCCATT
>UZAN01040055.1:79190-93397 GCA_900618425.1 Echinostoma caproni | reverse complement strand
GAAGTTAGTAAACCTATTGTACCATTGCTACCAGGAGTCAGCATCATCTGGAGAGTTCTGATCGGTGTCGAAACGACCCAGGAATAGATATCGGTCTATTGTCTTTGGTCGATCAACTTGTAGCAGGATAGATTGTACGATTGGTGGTAGATTGTAGCGTAATAGATTGCACCTCTAGCCGGCAGACAAGCCGGAGGACAACGCCTTGTTGATAGACCTTAATCGATTAACAACAAAAAAGCAAGCATATGATCTAAAACGAGACAAGCAAAATGTTAGAATATGCACCGTGCAGGAATAAATCTATTTATGCAACAGAAGGACAGTAGTAAATCTATAGCACAGTAGAGGTGGCTGGGAGTACTCCAGTAGTCAGGTCTTATCTCATTGGTCTCTCGACAAGTTACAAGGCTACTGGAACTAGGCAAGTGCTTTTAGGATTCTACAGTATGTATCCTATGGACACAGACCACTGACAGTAACCAATGTAGGATAAACTACAGGATTCCGCCAGATGGTCACAAAACGCAGGTTGTTGGTAGTGAAAAATATCCCTAACACAAATGTGTACTAGACGAGCGTTCTTGTCTACTTTTTTAGGGACCAGCGTGAGGAAATTCGAATATTAAAGTGCTCCCAACAACCTCTACCTCCCCTAAGATGTCATCTGCATACCTTCTACTAGATTCGCGCTCGGTCTAGCTTCGATAAAAATGCGAGAACGAGCAACTTGGATATACTACAGGCAGTAACAATGAATAACTGTTATCCGTTTGGCACAATCTTTTCATCTCGTGAATTTCGAAGTGAACTAATTTACATAACATGGTCTTGGGTAGAACAAAAAACGGCTTCCTCTTAATCGTGTTTCTTTTTAATTTCAGCTACCAGTTATGAGTGTCACTCGAGATTCCTGTGCTTCAGGGTGGACATACCGTAAGGTGTACACCCTAATGCTCGTTATATATAATCAGTCAGAGGGAGATCCGGTTCCGCGTCTCCAACACGAAGTGGAGTGTTGTTCGGTGAGCATAAAAACAATGGTCAATGCCCTCTTTTACTACATTGAATTGCGCTATTGTGTCAAGTGAAATTATCATTCATTAGTGGATTGACCTATTCGGAGTTTCATCTGTGGTTCAAATAAGATTCAAGTTATGCTCCCTGTGGCTGTTTCCGGTGCTCATCTACGTTTATATGAAATTTTCATCCCAGACATCACGTATGGTTTCCGGGAATTGTGTAGTTGTGATCAAAGTTTTCCCTTTTCGGTTATATTTTCATCTTTCAACTATTATGCTATTGAAATATTAACCAACAGTTTCGAAAAATGTGTACTCATTCCTGATTTCTAATGGTTGTGTAAGAACTGTATGGCTGTCATTGCTACGGTGTTGCGTGCTCCATACTCTGGCTTTTAAATGCGGAAACCTATTGTGGCTACTGGATTTTGTAAGTAGTCTGTGTTAGAAAGACAAATATCGTTTCATTGCGCTGGCTCCATCCTTATTTACCTCACGGTTCGTCTTTTAATTGATGTTGATGACTTGCACTATTTGCCCGAGGTTCCGACGGGCCTTGATGATATGACAGTATTTCCTAGTATATTGTGGCGGATGGTCCTATTCCTATTTCAATACACTTCAAGTACAGATTTATATTGTTGCCTCTGAGACACTTTTTCAGTTGGATTGCATTTCAGTGATTGAGGAGGCCATTGGAGAGTTTCTATCGTGATGCGAACAATAAACCAACGACGTACAGATGTATTGTCCTGGAAAATCGTGTTTATATATATATATATTTACTTATTTTTATTACACACTTAGGTGTGATGAACAGCAGACAGGGTGAACCCCATAGTCACGAGAACTTGGGGTGGCGAACCACATAAAGCCCCGCTAGATTAGGTAAAGTATTGAACCGAACCACAACCAAGCGGCCTACTACCAAAGTCGGGTGACGGTGGCAGGGTTTGAACCTCGAACCATAAGGTCCAAAGCACGCTGGTGACAGCGACTAAGCTATGGCACCACCACTACCCACCGGTCGCTCCAACCTTCTCATCAGGTGGCCAACCATAGTTGTACTACCTTTTTTCTGTCATCATATCACTAATATTCTCGGAAATATTTTCAAGTATGCTTTTGACGACCATAAGTGAATGACGAAAATTGGTCCGTTTCCGTGCTCCGTCCCTCCAAACACGCTTCCTCTTTGACCGTTCGCAACAGTCAATCCTAACCGACTAGACTCGAGAGTAAATGTGTTCAAGCTGTAGTACCTCCTCTACATTTCCTGTCTGTCTTTGAGTGTCTTTGATAGTTCTGTAACCTTTTAAACCGATCCATTCACCACATCACCGTTTGTTTTAAAAAGTCAAACATTGGTAATCTCGTGTCGTGACTTCGTTATCCCTGTAATCTTGTTGCACACCAACAACCTGCACTTTTATGAACACAAAATGAACAACAGCATGAAGAACAGATGAGTTTGGGGGATGTAGAACTGAAAGGTGCAAATCTGTCGGAGCTTCATAAAAGAGCTCGTGGCTCCGGCTTACTCAGCAGTGGACTGTATGAAACAAAAGTACTTTCCCGAATTGAAGTATTCCCTACCGACGGTATGTAAACTCAGGACCACAGTTTATTTTGGGCTTTTGTTGAATAGCATATTCAAGTATTATCGGACCTATCCGCAGATCACGGTCCTCAAAATGGCCTGAAAATTGCTGTTGTGCTCAGCATGGGTGGTTATACAAGTCACTCCGACTATCAAACTGTCGATTTATTCATTGGATTTCTCATTCAATCTTACTTCAGAACAATGACGATGTCCGTTCGGTTTCATACGAGAATCAATCGTGGCTTCTTCTTGGATTAAAACAAAGGGGTTTTGGTCAGGGTCGATGGAATGGGTTTGGTGGTAAGGTGCAGTCGGACGATCGGAGTCCGAAACACGCCGCGTTACGCGAGTTGCAAGAAGAATCTGGTTTGGAAGTTTCCATGGATCAAGTGGAAGAAGTTGGTCGTTTGTGGTTCACTTTTGATGGAAAAGAGGAGGTGAGTGGTTGCCGATTCTTTGAATGAATTTCTGTTGAAAATTGATTCAGTCTTAATCTAAGATACTCAAACTGTCCGATTTTATGACAGATGCTCAATAGACAGAGCAAAAGTAAAACATCAGGAGTGCTATACAAGGGTTGAGATTGAGCCAAGCTTATCGGTCTGTGTTCAAAGTGATGAAAGTCATAGGTGTTAGCCGACGGGTTAATGGATAGAACATTCTAAACCGTACACTCTCGGGTACGGAAGAGTTTTGAAAATCTGAAGTGCTACTTTTGACCAGTAGATATTTGACTTGGAAAGCAACAACTGAAATAAAGACCGGGTAATAGAAAAAGTCCTGTACAGACTTGTGTGGCTGTTAATGACAATTAGTAATGAGCAAGGTGACCGCTACAGTCCAACATACGATATGCAGCTGATTATAAATATAGCGCTGGGATAATCGAATCACAGGCCTGTCGATTGACATATCATCCTCGACGATCGAGTCATCCTAGCGGGAGCAGCGCAAGGTTAAACAAACGTGTCTCATCAAAACTGCCAAACACGAATCAGCATAAGGAATCTTGTACTGTTATGCTTTGCTGTCTAGAATCATTTGTGCAAAACCGAACGTCCGTGTGACTTACTTTGAGGTACAAGCATGTTCACCAACCGGCCTTGTCTGTTAAAATAAGAACAGAACTATGCACTGAATGCGTTACCAGCTGTCGCTGATGGAGCACTATCGCACGTATGACTGCACTGTTTGACTGCGGTGTGTGTAACAGAGCAGGAATGGGATCAAGGGAGTCTTGCAAATAGCCTAGAAAGCAAGCATAGTCGTGTGGGATTACCGAAAATCCCGGAAGGTGGATAATTTTGTTACTAATAGACAGTCGTCGGAAAGAATTGGTAAAACAGACGCATCTGTTCGAAGATTGTGGAAAGTTATTTATTTGTGAATTGCACATTGATAAGGATCACAAAAGAAGTGCATTTTGACAAAGTTATTAGATTAGGAGTTATATGATGAATTTCCTCGTGTACAGAGCAAATGAAGTAAACTGAAATGCTAAGAAGCGCGATACCGTTGGTAAGATCCAACCAGGTCAAAACAATTGTACAGTGTCTTCCTAGCTCCTCGATTCACGTTTCGTTTGTCCTGTGTACGGCGAAGTTCACTATATGATCAAATCAACTCCTCCGCTACCCTCATGTAGTTAACGAGTGTTCATAAAGCGTCCTTATTGGCTTGGTGTACTAAAAAACCGTTATATGATTTTATAAAAGAAGATTGCTGGTGGCAAGTCTTGACGACAGCTCGTATATTCATCCGCGATAGGAGACTTTTAGCAAGTGCGACAGCATCGGTGACAACTCTGTGACAGTTGAGTAAAGATGTCTTAGAATGTGCAACATCCAACAGCAGATGACTCGTGAAGTGATGCGATCAAGAACTACTCTGAGAATCACTGAATGGTTCAGTATGTTCCTCGCAAAATTGCAGTTTTAGTGCTCGACGGTTATTCATATGTATTTATGTTCAATGTTCAATGTTCTTCAATTAGAGGCAGGGGGTAATTTCCCGTATGAGCCTCATCACCACAGACTCGAAGATCTCATTCATGATAGATCTGCATACCACATTGTTCGCAGGACGCTGTCGAGCTTCCTCTTGAACATCTTATCATTGACCTCTTCCACCACGTCAGCTGGAAGGGAGTTCCAAAGATTGGTTACCCTTCGCGATAGCCGGAACCGGAGGTAATCCTACGGACGAAAGCTTCAACAGCGTAAGTCCATGTCCACGAGTCCTGGTCTGCTCGCGCAGAGGGAAATACTCCATCAACTCTGGACCCATGTCACCGCGAAGAATAAATGTCAAAAACCATCGAGGCTCACTTACTCGCATTTCACTGTACCATGGTAGTTCTGAATTGCACACGCGGCTTAGCGAGTGACCCTCGTCATCCCTTGGTTTGTATTTGTCAGTGTATCTTCACATGGAAGCCCGAAAAGATTTTTATGCTAAATTACGAACAACAAACAACTCTTACCTAATACCTGTGTTACAAATCTCTCACCGGATGAAACTGGGCGGGTAACTTCGACTGATCACACTTCACCTACTTAGTGCGAATAAACGCTATCGAGATACATCGAATACTCCCTTCTCCACTGACAACTGGTGCTATTGCTCGTCGGATGAGCTACAGTTCACACCTTTTCGATGTTACTAGTGACCAAAGTATGAGTGGAGAGCGAGAACGAGCGAGAGAGATCTGTCCCTGTGATAATGCAGCAGCAGTGCCATCTAGGTTTTCATGCTGCCACGGTAATGTGTCCGATTCCCAGTCCGCAGTTCGTGATCTTCACAACTGGAGCTCGGATGAGATATAAACTCCCACTTTTTCTCTCTCTCTCTCTTTGTTTGAAATGATCAAAGGATGCGTTTAGCAAGTTGATTGTCGGTTCAGATTAATTGACTTTCGAGGTGAAATCGGTATCGAATTCGTTGACATCAAGTTTCACACAGGAGTCTCGGGATGCCATGGTTTTAGATAACCTGAAAGCAACAGATTGCCTATGCCTCTTACGGACATATTCTTCCCCCATCAATTTGTTAACCCTCGCCGGCGAACTGGGGAGACGAAACTTGAACTCACGAAATGGATTTCAATGAATGTTCGGTATTAGTGGATATTTCTTTCGAATTACAAGTCGGTCGAAAGTATCGTCCTTTATTGCAGAAATCGGTGGATACTGTGTTATATTTTCCGGTACTCTTAGCTTCAACGGCCTATTTTCTCAATTGTTTATTTACGGTGATGCTTCCGAAATCCGTGTGCAATATTTCTTACCACATTTTATGCGTCCGATTGACAATGGGATTCTCTGTGTGATCTCACTTGAAATAGCAGTCGTTTGAATTCCCTTTCCTCAACTCTTACTGATCCGTACTTTATTAGTTTCAATTCGAAATGTTCAGAAACCTTCTCGGTTTAAGCTAGACACAAAGAAGTTATCACTCTCGTAAAAAAATCTTCTATTGTGGAAAGCCCTTGCAATGTGTTGCGCGTAACTTTTGAAAACTAGATGGAACATCTTACCCACTGTTTCGAATATGATGGCCAGACTGCTAAAGATCGCCAAGGCAATTGGAATCAGCCGATGGAGACCAATCTTGTTTATCACCCTAACCTGGCCTCTGTGACCCTTCCTCCATTCACGTTTTGTCAGACATTCCCAAAACCTATATAATCATTGCATTCGTCTACAGTAGGCACCAGATAAATGGTCCAGGACATAAATCGCCCAATATTTTTACATTGCCCTCGCTTTTTATCGTGCGAAGAGCCTGTTTCAGTTTGTTAAATTTCGTCCCCCACTAAGTCTTCTCCCCATGTCTTTGGATGACCTAGTCCAATTAAAATGCGAAACCTGTTTTTGCTGGCATTTGGCTCAAACAGTTTGATTGTTGTAAAGATGATCGAGCAGTTGAATCCACTGTCTTTGGTGTCGACCTCTAACATGGAGGAATATTTATTGTTACATTAAGTGAAATACGTCCTATATGAGAAGTAATTGATTAACACATTCAACATATCGGGTGCCAGGCAGCAATCTGAAAGACTGAATAAGAATGCCGCGGTCAAGTGATCCGAATGTTTTGGCATAATCAAGAAAAATTAAACGGACGATGCCAGACCCTTAATCTGGTGAGGATGCAATGACGTGAACAACGTGAGCAACACCATCCAGAGTGGAAAACGAAGGTTTGTAAGCAAATGGAATAGGGTTATGAGTAGCAGATAAAAGAGTCATTCGGTGTGGAAGCACTCTTTTAAAAACTTAATAGTGCCGATGTGCAAGCAGTCGGTTTGTACTCGGAAGACCCGCCTGGGGGAATTGGTGTTATCCGGGAAGTTCTCCAGCAATCGGTGATACTTCCAGATGGCTTACATAAACTAAAAAACTTGGAAATTAGTGAAGCAAGTTGTTCTACATGACGGGGGATGATGATTCAGGGCCATGTGCCTTTTTGTATTAAAGGGACTTCAGCACCTTCAAAACTTCCGCCGGGGTAACAGAGTGGTTCTCTCCAGCAAATGTAGATGAAGGCGGTGTTGAGTTTAGTACAGAACCGTTCGCGAAGTGACCATTTAACTCCTCAACATCTGGGAAAAAGATATTTCTTGAGCCACAGAGAGCTGTTGCACTGCAGATCACATACCACGATAGTTCTTGTTTTCCATATACACCAGATTTAGGTGCAATGTGTCCATCTTGATTGAAAATATAAGATGTGTTACAACACTGTGCTTTCTAGTCCGATAGATCTTTTCTTTATCAAGACAGAACCGTTTTAGAAGAGGGGAAGAGAATCCGTCGGTCCGAATTTATAACTCTCAACTGGGCAACACAGATCATAGCAAAAATTCAAGTACAATGTAAGATACCCACAACTGGAAAAGATATCAGTATTGAAAATATAATGAAGTGGGTAGAAAAACCATGTATCTTAGTTTAGCTAAGTTTTCATGGAATTAATTCCTTCCTTGAATGATTCCAACCTGTTGCAATTTGTGAGGAGAAAAGTAAAAAAAAGGCAAACAATACCCGAGGCAAACGTATTGGGAGTAACGTAAATGCGAACAATAATGAACAATAATAATATGATAAAAGCGACTGAGAAAACAAGGCTCACGATAAACCAAAATGCAATTTATCTTAGTAGTACTGAAGTCTAAAAATTGATGAGCGTTGTTTGCACCATTTCTTGTTGACAAAAGTTACTACTCCGCCACCTCTGTGAACGAAGTTCGCATTTCGATCGCTTTGGAAGGTGTCAAATCCATCAAGATGCACGATGTTGTTCTCAACGTCCGGATGTAGTCAACTTTCCTTGCGTGGAATTACTCCTATATTCTTACATTCTTTCCGGTATACCATGCTCTTGGTAAAATCGAATTTTCCCATGCGCACGTGACTTGAGACAGTCACATTATCAACGGATCACCGCCGAAGTGCTCCGCGCCCACCAGCACGGTGTTTATTATGCTGTTCGTGGACAGTTTTACGAAGTCAATGATTTATTATGGGAAATACTTACAAGCGGTTGCTTTTTAGTCCCATAGGATTTGACACAGATGAATCGGTTCACAGTTCATACAAAGTGGATGAATGTCACAATTTATCATTTTTTCGTGCGCTTCCACGGATGTTAAAACTTAAGACTTTTCAAAGCTTTATCTAGTTTGTGCTTGAATGAATCAATTGTGGACGCAGAAACAACGTGTGGTGGTAGAGAATTCCAAGTAATGCACACTCTGAGGGCGAATGAATGACGCCGGCATTCTAGTCGGCATTTTTGGAGCACTCATTTGAAGCTGCTTCTCACAGAACAGGCGAAAGTCAGAAACTGATGATTCTGCGCGGTAAACTGCAAAGATCTAAAAAAGATAGTACTGCAGCATGACATTTAAGCTTGTAGATTCAACGAATTGATTCGAAAGTGAGAACCTGACTTTTCTCCTCTGTAACTTGTGAAATGTTAATTGATGATAATAAGGCATGGCTGCATTCAAAGGCCCCGTCACCTTGTATTTGGCCGTAATTCGGCATTTGTTTTGTACCTTCAAAATGTAAAATGTGGCCACCGGCCAGTGTTGGTTCAGCTTCCAAACTCAGTAACTGTGGAATTAATAGAGCAGGTGGATTAATTTTACCATTTGGGCACTTATTTCACCCAGCCGACACAACGTATGAAACCTCGACTCGCAAACAAAAGGCTCAGTTGGCGCCAGTGTCCCATCAACTCTCCGTTTCAAGGGTTCAGCAGTTGACGCACAAAGGGTTGAGATCGGATAGCGTTCCAAGTGGTGCACACACTGATGACGAAAGATTGACACCAGCATTCCGGTCGATATTTTTGGAGCACTAGCTTAAAGGGATGCCCCCTGAGACGGATTTTAGGTGACAACGTAGGCAGCAGACGATATCGAAGGTTTTAATTCCACTGTATTTGATACACCGAATTCAAGTCTCCTCCGCGGTACTAAGTGAAATATAATCCCTGTGATTGTAATCTCTCAAACTGGGTAAGCGGATGCAACGCGTTCGCCATCTTGATGACTGTCCTTTCCAGCGTCTTAGGAGCACATTGTAGCTATGGTCTCCAGGTTTGAATGGCATAATCTGTGTTCAGTTGAATGTACGATGTTAGCAGACATGGAAAGAGTTCTGTGTCAAACTGACCAAAGACAGCTCATGGAACAATTGATTGAATCCACCCACTTCCTCTTGAACTAGACAAAGGTTTAATCATTTGCAGTGTTTTAGCGCATGACCTGCAAGAACATGAATAAGAAGCATTGAGAACATGTGTTTCTCTTCCACTGTTTGCTATCAGTGTGAAAATGTGTTTATTCAAAGGGCTCAGAAATAAATCGGTGTGTTCCGTGATACGGCGTAAATTGGAGTGAAATCGTGCAGTCCAGTTTTGTGAAATTTATCCCAGACGACTCACATTTTTCGCCCAACAGAATTCTGTTCTCGTTTGCCTAGAGCTACCCCTTGCCATTAACTTCAGTGCGATAGCCATCATCTTGAATGACGCATATCTGCATCCCACTGCCAAACCGTTAGTTCTGTTGACGTGAGATTCCCAGCGAAGATCCACCTCTTATGGTCGTTACTTGTAAAAACTAGAGGCAAACAGGATGCGAGGAGGGGGCGTATTGTTTCAGTTCGAGTACCTGTTCGCTTTGCGTTCACGTGTCTGGAAACTGGCCAGCACATTCGCATTTGTTTACCGTACACTCATTCTGTTTGCTTCGCACGCACACTGCAGCCGACCCAGTTTCATCCACACTGGTTATTCGTGTGAACCGGTTTTCTCATCGCTTTCCACGCTCCTGCTGCATCTAACAAGATCACATATGTGATGGTCTAATGTGTGTTTGTTTTTTGTTTACATGTGTCCATTCACGTGACCTAGAGGTGTGCTAAAGCAAACAAAGCCTTCGTCACCTATTCGCTCTGTCCGCATCTATCTGTCCCAGCCCCCGCATCCTTCTTTAGAGAAATGGAGTATTGAAGAATGTGCCAAACCTATAGTTTGCCCGTACCGGGTTACCTTCGGTCGCCCTGTTGGAAGACTAACCTCTATTTGGACACGGGTCCTGGGACTGGTGATTAAGGTTGCCCGATTTGGTTCCATTCTCAGGGCGGTTCCTGATTGAGAGGCAAGCCCTCTTCCTACGTGTTCCCACAGGACCTCAGTAATCAGTTTGTGTGTGCGTGTGTGTAAAACGACGTAGGAGTGAGCCTGCACAGAAGCGGAGGAGGATGGTATTTGCTTGCTCTGTCGACCTCACAAATGTGGGATTGTGCGAAAAGAAAGAATCGCTTTTGTCCACGTAAGCTTTCCAGAAAAGATGGAAAGCTATATATTTGCTACTTCGCCAAGGGAATTAGAGGTAAACAATTTGTGTAGATGATAGAACTCCAAATGCCTTTGTATGCCCTGAATTTTCCGTTTGATTGTTCTACACAGCATTGTGATTTTGGGTCGGTATGGCACCACAAATTAGTCAGGTTTACCGAATTGGCATCACTATTTTTGGTCGTCTCACCTCCTTTTCACAAAATCCGTCGTTGAACTCATGCAGGCGATATTTTCCCCGATTTCTGTCTTACTGGAACGAATATCACAGTCTACATGTCCTTGAGATCAAAAATGATCATTTCGAAGACACAGGATCATTAGGATTGGGAAAGAGGAGCCGTTATATCAACGTTGCATGATTTATGTCCCGGACGATTTCGCTGCATCTCAACTGGGGCTTACTGCAGATAAATACAATGTTTTTACAGGGTTTGGGAATGGATTGCAAAATAAACATTGTAAATAGGGGAAGCTTCAATAAGGCAATATCAGAGTGAAGAACAAATCCTTTTTGTTGACATAGAATTGGCTTCCATCGGTTAAGTGCAAATGCCTCGGCGATCTTGAGGATTCTGGTGTTGTAATTAGTAAAAATCACCCACGATCAACGTGGTTTTTGCGTCATCAAAAAGAGCTTGGCAATCGATGGGTGTGGTGTTTTGTAAGCACGGTCCTTACCGGCAACCAGCTGTGTAGACGTTGAACCCAGTTCGGAATGTGTTCTAAAACTCGATTACATAATTGTCTTTCTGTTCTGCCCATGTAAGAGCATTAAATTTTTTTTTGTACTGTGGGTCTCTGTTTGGGAAAAGTCATACTACTGTACATGGATGTGACATTGGTCATTAGCATCCACATGCTAATGATCCTTGAGGGTTGATATCTGACAACTGCTTTTCATCAGCTTGTTTGGTCTAGAAAAAAGTGTGTCAAAGTTCTGATGTACATGAGCAATATCAGCCTTAGTTTCTGCTTCACTTTTATGAGCACGAGTGGTTTTGAATAGATCCGTTACCGGACCATAGGAACCACTCACAATCCTGCAACATACGTGGACAAATACTTGTAACAATCACAATCACTTGCTGCATCGCAAGAGCTTTGATAAACGGAAGGTTTAAACCAATAAACGAAAAATAAAAATACGTCCACCTTGCGACAAAGAAACGTTGAAAGTCAAAAGTAAGACGCATAAATCCAAGCTGTATTACTTAATTTTCTCTACAGTTATTCAGCTTACATTCACCGGTCTTGGTTGCTCTCCTTCGCCTATCCACTTGGTTGACCAGTGAAGAAAAACTTGATAATGATTGGATTTTGTCTTGTCCAGAACAAATGAAACGTGAAATGAAAAGTTAGGAAGCCCTGTATAGCTGTTTCGACCTGACTGGTCTTCATAAGCAGTGCCAATGCATCGACTCAAGCATAGTACGCACTTGAGCACCGAGAAGCTTATCAGACCGTTTTTCATCTAACCGTTACGCGAGTAGGCACAACCCATCTTTTTGAGCTTGTTGCTTGATCAATATATAGACTCAGGGTGTAATGGATGTGTGTTGAAAGTGCATAAACGATGGAGCGAAATTGCTTACAACACCTCATCATATTGCCCAATGCCCGTGACTGTTGACTTGGCTGAACCGAAGTTTCTCAGTCGGGGATTCATTACATGATGTACATGAACAAGCCCATCGGTTGAGTTTCGCTTGGTGTCACATTATTTCATGCTTTGAGCACCATGTAACTTTTGAAAATTTTCATTCCCTTCTGCAAACTGACAACCTCTTTACAATGAATCGTTTCCGAGCTGCGAGACAGCTGCGCGAAAGACGAACGGAATGTCACTCATAAATCTATTACGATTAGTGTTTAAGAAAAGGAAGAAAAATAGTGGAATAAATTTGGGCAACATGGATTCACAACGCATCAGTTGACAATTGAGAGGCAGCGTTAACTTTCACTCGCTCGCATCAGTAATACTAAAATGAACGCGAACTTGATTAATCCGAGATAAGCCACACCGCAGTGGAGCTTTGTAAGAGCAGAAGGGTCTGCTTAACTCATTTGACCATATTGGCTTGAATGATTGTCCCCAACACAAATTATAAGGTAAGTGCATTCCTTTGGTTCCTCTAGAAATATGATGTCGGGTCATACGTTCGTTTTTATAATTGGAAATCTCCTATCCAGGAAATATAATTTCGATTTTTATCTTAAAATGCACAGTTTTCATTGCCAGCTTGTCTTCATCGGGTGTACAGGATACTTTGATCCCCTCGTTCATAATTATGTTATCTTACATACGTCAAATATTGTGCTTCTCGGGGTTGTTTTGTTTTTTTCTAAATGAATATGATTTTTTGGATTAATTTTTATTCTGAGGTGTAAAATAAAGCCTATTGTGTTAGTTCAGTAAGTTGTTCATCGGTTTTGCGATTCGGATTCCGTAATCTGAATCGTTTTCTCTCTCTCTCTCTCTTTCGAAGCATTTAAGTTGTCAAATTGTATTCATGTCCTTTCTAGTAATAGACTAAACCCCTTGCCAACCAAGTTGCTCCGCCGTCATCTCAAGCTATCCCGCTATCAAATCCAGATGCATATTTATGAAACCACGCAAATATTATATAATGTGTGATTTAGTTCGTAAACTCTCTTCACGCTAATTCAAACTCGTTTGGTTTAACAGAGGTAAGTGATAAAAATGGTCGTTCGATGGCTTCATGCTTGAAGGGTCGAAGTTGTGTTGGTGGCTCTATACGGGCAACAGTAAAGTGGTGAAGTAGTCAGCAAGAAGCACCTAATGGATGTGAATCTGCATAACAGTAGTTCATATTGAAAATTTTATTTCCCGAGAGAGAACATAACAAAGTTAAGTTGCACGATTTATTTCAAGGCAGATTTGCTGCATCTCCACCTGGCCTGTGTTTGTTAAAAGAACTGTCATTCACACTGTCACTGCCTTGGCAGTGATAATAGTGTGATGAATTGGCCTTGCAGTATTCGTGTGTAACCTGATATACTGTACAACAATATAAACCGTAGTTTTCTGCCGTTTTGCTCCAGTTCAGATGCAGCGAAAGCTGCTTTGGCATAAATCGTGCAACACAGCCTTGCTGTGCTCTCTTCAACTGGTGCATACACCGATCGAACATGATCCGTTGGTGTCAGCGGAACGTGACGCGATGTGATTTTTTTAACACAAGGAAAGGTGCACTCATACGCGTAAACCAAATGGCCAAGTTGTTATCGGTCTGAGGGATGGAAAGGTTTCTGCCGGTCCACGCTTCAAAAAGGCTGAAGAATCCTTGCGGTGTATGGTGATCATCCAGACATCTCTATGAAGGCTGAACAGTACGCGTGCGTGATAACTTTAATCAGATCGACATCCTAGATGCACATTTGGATTTGAAACTGCGACAACTTGAGGTGATATGCGGACCTTTTGTTTTGATGTCAGGACAACTTTCTTTGCTTGAGTTCTTTGGGCGTAGTTATATGGTGGAACTTTGAATGAACAAACTCGATCAAACGGTGTAAGCCACCATCAAATTAACCCGGGAATTGAGTGTTTGGTTCCCGCCATCTAGATCTGTCCTTGCTTTGTATAACACTACAGTGTTTTGATTGACAGCTCCCTCCTTTAGTGTGTCATGAGCTTCTGACTAAGCATTCCTTTTTTAGACGCCTGTGTGTGAGAAACAATTTCC
>UZAN01040055.1:58740-70180 GCA_900618425.1 Echinostoma caproni | reverse complement strand
CAACATTTTACACTTTGAATGTGCAAAACGCATACCGAACATGGCTACACTAGCACTCAGACTTTCCAGAAAAGCTTGCAATTTACCTAGATCTTCACTTAGTAGCACAATGTCGTCTGCATACTCTAGATCATACAGTCTGCCACCCGGAAGTAAATCGATGCCACTATCCTCGCATGAGGATAAGGCTATTTCCATAATCAGATCTATAACAAAGTTAAACAGAAAAAGAGAAAGAGGGCAACCCTGACGAACACCACTTTCCGTGGTGAACTCGGGAGAAAAATTGCCGTAAGCCCGGACTCGACTTCGGCTATTATATAAAGCAATCGTAATATTGAAATTAACTTCTCGGGCACACCTTTCAGAAAAAGGCAGCGCCAGAGTTTAGAGCAATCGACTGAGTCGAAAGCCGCTTTCAGATCTAGGAAGACAGAGATGGTGGTCTACGAAAAGAGTGCCGGTGCTCCAGAATTGGGCGCAGAGTGAAGATGTGGTCGATACAACCTCGGTCGGGCCTAAAACCAACCTGGTTCTCACGCGTGCGGCAGACAATCGGCGGAGTATGATGCCAGCGAGAAGTTTAGAGACGATGTTGATTAAACTAATTCCTCTATGAGTTTCACAAAAGGATCTATCACCTTTCTTGTAAATCGGTATGATGACCGACTCACACCATTCAGCTGGAACCTCCTCTCTTTCCCATATTGAGCCCAGGAGTTTTGTCAACTCCGAGACTAACGCTGAGCCTCCANACTGAGCCTGAAATGTTCAGCCTAACGTTCAAGACGAAGTTCCTGAATTTGAATCAGTGTGCCATCAGATTCCTTGATTACCTCACTTGCGCATATTTTCCTAGGACCCGTATTCCTAATTAGATGGAAAAGGTTACGACTACTACCAATTGCCGCAGCTTTCCCCATCTCTTTACACTTTTCTCGCGGTCATTCCTCAGACTCTTGATGGGCCTTGCGTTTAAGGGATTTGCGCGTTGTGTCGTATGTGGCATCCGGAGGAAGGGTTCTGCGGGCGTCCAGCAGGGCAACCGAGGTCGACGAAATCCATCATTTGTGTTTTGAGCTTGTGGCAGGGTCCGAAGTTGTTTTTATCTCTGTCCAGACTGTGTGCCAAACAAGTCGCGATAGACTAATCTTTAAAAAAAAGAAAATGTTCATGATTTACCATTGGGAAAACCACTGCCGGTTGCCCAGCAAGGATTCAAGTGGCTCACTCGTAGGTCAAGAATTCGTAAGGAAAGTTAGTCGGGGTCTATACTTCTCCAGCAACGCAATACCACCACACATTCAACTAGCGTCGGTGGAATATGGTTATTTCATCAAAGTGCCACATTTCTATTTTGAACCTTGTTCAGCATATGTAGGTACCCGAGGCCTACAACCCCAACCAGACTGCGCTCGATATCTGATGACAGCTGTTCTTGAGTGATCGAACGAACCTCATAAGGGAAATCGTAGGCATTCATCAGCATGGTTTGCAGTTCTGATTAAACTTCGTTGCTCTTGATCACGAGGTGTTCTTAATCTTTCGGTCTGCAAGTGTGCAGTTCGTATACTTCAGGAACATTATGCGGAAGGAAGTCGAATTTATTCATTCAGTCTAAGAGATCCATATGGTGTTCCGACATAATATAAGCATACCTCATGTCATGATCCCACGTATACGCATTTGTAAGAAATGAGAGAAAAATGGGAACACGCTAGAGATATTGCGTGCAACCAATGTTCGGTTACCTTTTAGAGCTGACTGATTACTTCTCTATAGCACTCGTGAATTTTGTGGTGTGCATCCCCGTGCGTGATATCTCGGTCCTGACTGTTACCAATCAGAGAACTCTAGGACGAAACATGGGATTTGACCATCATGGAAACTATTTTTCTGTATTTTGTCGATTCGAGCGATTTAACTGAAGTGTTTTCTGTATAAGGTATTTTGTGAGTAAATCATTCAAGTTGATTAGACCTGTTTATCCCATCTTCTTTAGGTGATGTTAGCGATCCCAACTAATGTGTTTGGTGCTGACCCAGTAACTTTCACCTGCTTATCGTTCCCGGCGTTCAACTACCACGCTATCATTGTACAGCGTAGTACAGTGAAGCGAAATTCACTGATCGCTTCCCAGTGTTCTTGTATGGGACTTGAACATTCCTGAACACTTTGTGTTTTGCCCCGGGCAAAATTGAGATAACATGAGCCGGATAGAAATGGTCAATGGGTCACTGCTCGAACGCGCATCGTATCAGGTGATTTCTGTCTTGTATCTCCCCTCACTCCCGTTGTCGTTTCATTCGAAGCGAGTGCGTGTGTACGCCTGCCACTTTTTGGGTTCGTACACGTGTCTTGGTGAATTTGGAGAAGCTTATCGTGTTTGCATGTTTTATCATCTTTCGACTTGAGATATGCCGTTTCGGGTTCATCATTCATTCTCGTCGGAACGACAGCGTGAGAAAAGTAACAGTCTGGGCACACCACCCCCAAACATCGGCATTCACATTCGCTCGCCTCAGTTCGTTCGTTCCACACACACACACACCCTCCGTCCCAAACCTGTCTCACCAGTTGTGGGTGCGGGGGCGCCACTGCCGGACAGACGCGAACTGGGGCATTGATGTCAGAACACGACAACAAGACGTTTCAAAAATGGTCCATCGACGTCGCCGACCTGTGCCGATGAGCCGCAAAATGGACAAATTCAGACGATTTTGGTGCTTTCTGTACCCGGCGAGTTGCATTTATTTAAAACCGGTCAAATACGTCATGCGTGACTGCTTCCTGCGTCGGTTCCAAGAGAGCGGTATGACTAAAAGCGTACTATTCTAACGGATATAACGATACATATGTATATGTATACACACACACGCTTCAGTCGTAGTGAGCGCATTCGAATGAGTCATGTTTAAATGGCTGTTGAGATTTACTTTTTTCCTCTACGGACTCGCAATATCCCACTGGCGTCATGTTTAATTGGCTTGCTGTTTGCGCACTTTCGCGTGATCATCATGCTGCTAAACGATGCAGGTTGCCTGTTGCACATTGTACACATTGTCCCAAGCCCAAAGCAACTGGCCGATTAGGGTATTTTCTCACGCAGTGTTCATCGGAGTACAGAGGAAAATGGAAACCAGCATCATTGTGTTTTGCAGGACTTCGTCAGCAATGTGGTGTGTGTGAGATTTTGCGGTCTCGATTTGTTTGAATTCCGATCAAAAAGTTAGCCAAAATAAATCAATTTCTACCTAATCTCAACGACGCATTCGTCATAGTCCATTCATGAAAGCGAGGATTTTCTCACCAAAGGGATAAAGTGCATCTGAAGAACAACTGTGGTGTGTACATGTGTGTGATATAGCATTCATCACCTGGGTCAGTGTTTCGTGACATCAGTGACCTTGGAGAGCTCATATGTTCCATCCTCACCCGTGATCAAACTGCGCAATCTGTTACTTCGTGTCCACATGTAAGCAATACGAGAAAAATTGCTATCGCCGTCGAATAAAAAGCGATAATGGTCCCGCCATCCAAAACGCCTTTAGGGGCCAACTAGGACAGTTATCGCTAATAATCTCTATATCTGGCATTCTTTCGCGTCCACTGGAGTAATAATCCATTCTGTGCCGTTGAGCTCGTCAGAGCGAAAAACAATCGCTATTCGTGAAATTCTGACTAGGATTGTGGCAAATAATCGTACTTGCTTTTAAGGTGCTTCATCATTTATTGTAGCATATGGGAGTGGACACTAGCACGGTTCCTTTGGGGTGGTACTGAACAACCAGGCCATATGATACATTGTCTGTTTTGTTCACCTTTGTTAACTGTGTGTTAGTCATTGCACGCACACACACACACACAGACACACAAAGCCGTCCATCATTAGTGTTAGTATGTGTAAACAAATCATCCGGTGCTTGTCGTGATCGATCGCAGCAACTCTGCAAGTCGATCACTTTCATCCTGGTGGGCAAGCGACTGTTTTTCTACAGACCACGATGTGCTGGTGGTGGTGGTGATGGTCACAATCCATCTACTTGGAACCCTTGTCGGTCTTCTTTACCTATCATGAAAATCGTGCATTTCGGGCACGCAGTTTTTGCTCATGTTTGGGTCTTCCTTGAAGTGCCCACCCACCATTTAAATGCTTCTCTGGTCACGGACCCATGATACCAAAACACAATATCTCAGCGGGATTTCGTTGTGTATGCCCGACTGTATATGTTTTTCCTCTCCCCGTTCATTCTGGTTCTGTTTATTGGCTATTATAAATGACCAATTCGTCAATCTCATGGGTATTCGTACTAGTGGTTGTAGTAGTACACACGTTTGTTCCATGGTCCACAGCTTGTGGTAATTGTGGCTTTTACAATATCTTGCAGTATTCATCTATGTACCACCTTTGTGCACATGACTCCAAGTTGCTTGCTCATATCCGGGACTGTTTGTCGCGGAAGCAGACAGACGGACGCACCGACAGGTAGATTGTTGTTTGCGCTTCATCTCCTCCCCAAAGTTAAATCCGTTGAACTGAGATATGTGCACGATTGATAGACAGGTGTTCGTTATCCCAAAAATCGAGTCTGGGTATCTTGATTTTTACCTTATAGTTTGTTTTAAAGTTGACTCCACTGCCCGTCCACACGACCAAGTCTAAGATAACGCTAAAATTCGTTCCCCTCTCACTCTCAAAACACCTTCATGCAACTGATCTCAGCCTGTTTATCAAGTGGCTGAAAAAAGGATAAAAATGCTCATTTGGTTTTGTGTTTCTGGCTGCCTGTGAAAATTTACAACATAAATTTAAACATTATCAAAGGATGTATCAACGAAAGTTGAAATAGAGTTCAGATTGTTTCTTCTCTGCTATTTAGTTGTGGCAAAAAATTATGGATAATTAAGACCTTTTTGTAAACTTCAAGTCATATCCCGCCAACAATGGTGTACGGGGCTAAAAAGTTACAATTGGCATCAAACCAAGCACATCTGCCTCTTTGTGAAACAGGGTCGCTGCATATACCGAAATAAGGTTCCCGAGACAACAATAAATGTAAGCGAAAAACTAATTTTCAATGCTGTGACTCGTCGGTTCATGCATACAGTTATTTTGTGAGTAAGTCTTTCTCATCCTGGGATGTGAGCACATCGCATTAGAGGTCATTTGGGGATGAACCCATTTTCAACTTAATATCGATTACAGACCAATTTGGAGAGCTTGGGAGCTATGCCATCATTGACCTGTAAATCTGAGTGAATAACGATAACTGTGACCGTAGTTGAGGGCTCAAAGCCAGCTCGTTTGATATTGTGTAGCATTATTTTTGCTTGTCTTTTTGTGAACCTTGCGAACTTGATCGAGGCTGCATTCTAAGGCCCAGTCGTTTGTTTTCACCAGAGGTTTGTGGCGTAGCTTATCCATAAAAACTTTCTCGCTCAAGATCAACATAATCGGCAACAATAGTGGTACTGCCGCAACAAAATGGGTTATGTGTGGAAGAAGACGAAGAAAATGGTTGAAAATCCCGAAATTTCACTCGTGATTGATGGGAGACAGTCATCTGATCAACCGCGATTCACGCTGTGTTGAGAATCATAAGGATTCGATTAGTGGAAGGCTGTGCATATGCGGACTGACTGTGAGTGTGTGTGTGTGTGTGTGCATTACATTTCGACGTAATGGCACGTGCTAGGTGTGTGCTGTCACACAAACACCTGTCGACACATCAGCATCTATGCGTTTTTGAAAATGTCAGATACACACCAGCAAGTTATCTGTTCATTTGATGAACCGCTTTTTAACGTCCCGAAATGCTCTGTCTGTGCATTATCTCAGTAGACACCAACAGACGCTGTTGCAATAATTTTCCAGTCAAAGAATCCACGATACACGTACAATCATTTTCGTGTCTGAGTGTTCAAATGATTTTATGTGCTGGAAAATTTTAATATGATTATTTTCCCGAGAAGTATCTGTTATCGCTTCGGTTTTTTCGTTAATGTCATTGTTAAATGAAAATGGCGGATGGGATCAGGTCAAATTATGTGCAATATAGCTGTTATCAGCTCGGGTAGCTCAGTGTAGGGCTCATAGGACTCATATTCAATACCGAGCCCAGATTGCTCGCGTGTTATGCGTTGATGCTGCTTCCTCGCAGGCATAAAATGGTGTACAACATTTTCGATTTCTTTTGTGGCAATCGTTGATATGAAATGACCAATACTTTGCATGAACTTTTTCGGGCCGCTGGCTGCGAGTTGTCTCAGTCAGTGGTGGTACCACACATGTGGTGGGTTTTGCTGCTTTCCCCTGACGACAACCTTATAAAATCAGTGTGATCGACGTGGCACTTCAAACCCAGAATCACAGACCCATTGAGATTAAGTTATGACTAAATTTCGTGATCCTTTATCCTATCACCGATTGCCGAATTTTGTGTCTAGCGATGCAGAATTTTACTCTATCTACCTGGGCATTTATGAGGTATTCCGCCCACCCAAAGTCATAGGCTTTCATTGGTTACTGTACTGCAGCTGTCATTTTTATTCCTCCGGTATAATTCAGGTGCTGTGTATTAGCGAAACTCGCATCGCATAGAATATTGCCTCCAAAAGCCTCAGTATGGTTGGAAGCAGTTGTCTCAGGTTGTGGCTGTCAAATTTCTCAAGCACCTTGCGAAATACTCCTATACGACCGGGCGTCTTCAATAGCGTCTGCTGACTAAGCCCTACTCACTGCCTTCCCGTGGTGCAGGTGTTTTCCCACCAAAGGTAATTGGTCAAAAGTGAACATCCGGATCAGTTGAGCTAGGAGAGTGGGCCGAAAAATTCCAAACCGACCATGAAAAAGCCTAAGAAACACGCACACAGCCTAGTTATGGTAGCGGTTACTGACTCGATTTTGCATTGAGGTTTATGGGACACCTCGGACGTTTGACTCTGTCCAAAGGGCGCATGATCCGACAAACCGGACACTGACTCCCAATGGATTGCGGTTTTCACTCACTGCCTTACGGGTCAAGCTTTGGTTCTGAGTCCCCAAGAAAATTTACCTGCATTGACCTAGGAAACCTAACAGTATCTCGCCCACAGGCAAATCATGGGCGTCCTTCTTTGTTACAAAAAACAGTAGTACGATGATTTGTTTGGCACACAGTCTGAACTCGGACGTGTATGAAACATAATAATGATACATAGAATATTATTATTGCGTCCTGATTCATTTTTGTAGTGACATGTTGCATTCCTCCAAATATGCATCAGTTTTTGTGATGTGGACTTCAATAGTGCAATACCCGTCAATTCAGCTTGTGTACAATTAAAAGTTGTCAGTAGTGCGCTAGTACACTTTTAACCAGTATGTTATACGCCTCATCATATCGGTAATGATTAACTTTTATTCTCGATATCCTGGATTATATTATCAATGTGTAATCAAGTTTGTGGTTGAATGCTGCTATGGAACACGTAAGGTTGGTTAGTACCGTTGCTAGGCTCCAAATACCTGAGCTACTAACTCCTGTGACAAGGCTCACTCAACTCTGCTAATTTACAATCTTTCTGAACAAGTACACAGAGTTGTGAGTGTCGGCATCCAAGTCGACTGGAATAATAGATTCAGTATGGGAATACTGATTTTCACCTGATCTATTTGCTGGCTTATACCTGACTCCCAAGATACACATCAATAAGGTTGATCGGACTCTATGCCGGGACTTCGAGGTACATATGTTGTGCCTGACTGAACTCGCCGCGTCGCGAAGAGAACACTGACGGATAGCTTCTCCTGATTGACAGTTCACATGTGAGGCCCTTTGTGAATTCTGTCGTCCGGATTTNGGGGGGGGGGGAAAGCATACACACGACAATATTAGTGACTTTTTGTTGACTAAACAAATTCTCCGCGTGAGTTCTGTCAATGCATGTAATTTTGTGAATAGAACTAGGACGGAAAGAGATAAGGAGAAACAATGTAGCAGGGGACATCATGTGGTCCAAGACGGTTGCCTGTCAATTATCCAACTTTTTCTGGTGAATATTTTGCTTCAGTACTACAAAGAACTGAGTGGGTCCACAAATCGTACACAAGTCACAGATAGTTCTGCCACAGCATTTGCATTGTTACTGTTGTTCCACAATGAAAGTCTATTGTTTGTTTCTAATTACCGGAACTGTTTTCTTTTACTTCCAAACGATGCTTTGTGTGGTAGGAGATAATTTATTCTGGACACCTGATTTACTTTTGTGGTAGCTCATTACTGTTTATCTTGCCCTACTTCAGCACACGTGACGAACCGTGTGATCCTATTTACTCCGAACTCCAATTTTCAGTTGTTGCAGCACAAGTGGACACTTGTTTGACTGTGGTTAGTTTCTCTACGGTGCGTTCGGCAACTATAGTATTCAATGTCTTGCAACTTTAAGACAAAACGGATCTGCTTTGTGACTCAGAGCCTTCTTCCGTTTCACCTGTTCGCCGAACTTGGCGATTTGTTTGCAAGCGTTTCATCACCATCCGAGGTGACATCATCAGTGCTTGTGAGGTGGCAGTGTTCTGCTTGTACCAGTTCGTTTATATATGTGTTCTTCTCTACCGACTTTTTGTCCCTTGTTCTCACTGTGTTCGACTCGGTTCGAAGTTGAACTGGTGTGTGAGGGTGGGAGCGTGGGAGAGGAGGAGCTGTTCTTTCGTCCTGATTGCGGTTTCCGTCCGTTCTGATCTAGTCGTTGACGAGATGTGAAGAGTTCGTTTTATTAGCTGGGCCACTTTTCCCTGAGATCAACGCCAACAGTTTGCATTAGACACTATATTTGATGTATTTTCGGATATATTTGGTTGGGTTTTCTTTGGTGATGGGATCTGTCTGCACACCCGGTCCCTCTTGATGATAACAGTGACCGATACACTCATATATATTATAATTAATATAAATCCTTGATCACGCGCTTGAATAGGGGCAGGAATATGTTTCTCCTAACGTAATAGGCATTGTTTATCTGTGGAATGCGCAGAGTTTGCACGATGTATGTGAGCGTTTTGTGTAATTTAGGAAAGAACTGTCCTCTGATTCGCTGATCAATCTTTACCAATGCAATTTGGTGTGCTCTGTAACCGGATATAGAGCCAAGCGGAAAGTATAATCAGATGCTGGTTTACTTGACCGACTGAATGGTCGCAATTTTGATTAGTCATCTTCGAGTGTATTACTTGTGCTCACCCCGGGCTTCTTAAAACCGATTTATCCCATACTGGTCCCAAATCAACTCAGGTGGGGACTGACGAGTGCACAGAGTTCCGTCGCTGTCAACGCCTTTCCTCTGAGCTTAATAAACACAGATTGGCTGGATCAAATAGCTGCGGCCAAATNCGGCCAAATCAGTATTTGAAACTGTTCGTTAGGTTCTGGGTTGTTGTTGTTGTCGCTGCTGCTGCCACTGCTATTGGAACAGGATCTGGTGAGATACCTGTGTGTGTGCGTGTGTGTGTGTGTGTATAGTAGCATCGCGGGGGGAGAGTGTCACGTTACGTTCTTCATTGTCTATTTTTCCAATTAGGAAAGAGTTGTCGCCTACGTCTGTCTATTTGTTCGGGTAAAGACAATCCTCTCATGGATGTCAGAACACTGGGTTGGAGGGTCGGGGGAGGGGGAAGCGGTGAAGTGGAAAGGTGAAAATTGTTGATTTCAATCAGTCTGAATAAATGATTAATGCGCGCTCAGGTCCGCCACCCAGGTATGTTGTACCCGACTTAGCACTGTCAGTTATAATGGGGGTTGTACCACGTGAGGATAGTCCCCAATATTTTTTTATCGAAATGGCTCTGCACTATTATTGACGAAAAAGTTACACAGCTAAACCTCCAACAACCTGTGCGGTAGGCAATCATCAAAATAACTTCAACCTAGAATATCCTTGTCGCCAACTGTTTTCGTCTTCAAATATGATTAGATTTGTCTATCTTGGAGTGGTATGTTTTAGCTCAACATTCAGCTCTTCTTCGCTTCTACATGAACACTATGTTTGATAGCTGTGCTGGTTTAGCGGGATCGTTGTTTCCAAATTCAGCTTACTCGATGAATCAACTTTTGAAGTTGAACACTTGTAGATTCAACTTCTTGACTACAACAACAGTTGTTCCTGTAAATCTCGTTTTTGCGAGAATTGAAGATAGACTTAGAGCTAGTCCGAACGCGTTCAGTTTATACGTAGAATAATCTAGGATTATTCCGGGTAATTGTAACGCTGTTCATTGTCCTTCATAGCACCATCATCGGTTATTTATTGTTCTTGCTTGGGATATATATATATATATATATATATATATATATCAATTCTGAATTTGTTCGTCGTTTGATATTTCTCCATCTCTTTCAGTGCATGGAAGTGCATCTTTTCATGTGTCGCGATTGGAAACCGTCAGTGGCGGGGAATACCTCGTGGCCCTGTCACACAGAGGAGATGCACCCATGCTGGTTTCCCATTGGTCAAATGGCTCCGAACAGAGAGAAACCATCCTGCCTGGATTTGTCCCGGATCCCGTTCAAAAATATGTGGCCGGACGATCGGATTTGGCTGCATCGTGTGCTGTCCAACGATCAGGTTCTCGGTTGGGTACACTGTGTTCCACTCTCGTCAACTGAGGCGGCCAAATCTGGTTTACTCGCGGACTGTGCCACGGAGACCAATGGGTTATCAATAAGCCCGTTCGAAATTCCAGTTTATCGACTTCAACTTTTTCCGAATCAGTATGAAACGGTCAGTTGTGGCGATAATTTCTGTATATGATCAAAGCCTTTTGAGAAAACCAGCTTGTAATATCATTCAGGAAATGTAAAGAAATGATATATAGTCAAATGCAAAGATTTTATGCCTGCCAACGTTGTCATTGGTTTTTCTTGAGAACCGCATTCTACGACCCGTCTGGAGCACCAGTCGGATTCCTACCATTGATTCTTCCTCATAAGTCCGAAGAATGTTTGAAATCATTCACTGTAAATCAAACAAATTTGCATATCAGTGCTCCTAAATCACGTCAAAATCTGCCACAATGTGTTCTTTGATATATCCTCGAGCACTGGCCCTTTTCTCGTCTTTTCTATCAGAATACTTTTCATTTGTTTTCCCCACTTTTTTGCTTTTTGCATACACCGTTTCCCAAAATGTGTTTCTAACAATGACTTTTGATTCTGGATATTGACACGCACAGAGAAATATCTGGTGAGCTGTGTCGATTTGAGGCAGATCTCAGTAAAACTGAACATTGGCGCCTTTCGCATTACTTGTTACTTCGTGCCTCCCTGTTGCGGAATAGATTTTTTCCGCGTTCGATCAGAACTTAACCCTGACCTCAGAGCATACGTCATCGTCGTTTATCTGCAACAGCTTTGTCACCTCCCGACTCAGTAGAGAATTAGCATGGCTTACGTGACATTAATTT